>NIPM01000056.1:826393-876636 GCA_002738285.1 Holacanthella duospinosa
TTACTTATTGAAATCATATAATTAATATTTATATAAAATAATTTTAAACTTACATTATTATCAATTTCCACATAAGTCGTCATAGAGTCATCGGTCTCCCTTTCCAACTCAAGGTGAGAAAACAGGTCAGAAAATAATTTTGTCTTTCAGAGAATATGACTTACGTTTTTTGACGGATTTTGGTTGTTTATCCATTTTAAAAGAATTGACAATGATTTACAATTTTTTGAAAAATTAAAGTTTGGAAATGAGAAGTTTAAGTTTTGGCTCCAATTCTCGGGTAAGTGGTCTTATAAGTGAGGCATTTTTTTCGAGTTGCGTATAAATTTATGTGTCTTATAAGTAAGTGGTCTTATAAAAAGTGGTCTTACAGAGAGGTAACTTAGCATTATAAACGCCATAAGACGCACAAAAGTTTTCAAAAGTGTGTCTTATAGTTGGGTGGTCTTATATACGGAAGTTTTATAAATAGGTTTCACTGTATTTCAAATATCAGTTTTTTTACTGATAACTAATTAAACTCAAAATGAAAATCCTCATCCCTAACCCTGAACCTCNTGGAGATCTTATAAATAGGTTTCACTGTATTTCAAATATCAGTTTTTTTACTGATAACTAATTAAACTCAAAATGAAAATCCTCATCCCTAACCCTGAACCTCATCTGGTAGATAGGCAAAGAAAAAGCTTTAAATTTTTTCACATTTCAAAAAATCATAACTTTTTTTGTATACATTTCCGATGAAATATTTTTGCATATTCGTGATCAGCCACCTCATATTAGTCTACAAAAATATTTTCGTCCAAATCGGAGTGGGTGCCGGAAAGTAAAATTTTACCAAAGTTGGTGAAAATGAATAAAAGGTTTGAATAACCCTGTTCATTCCAAGAATCGTTGGTATTTGCTAACTGGATTTGGTCTTTCACTTTCAAAATTTCTGACCCACTGAAGAAGCTTATAAAATGTGGAATAGAAATGGTGGTGGTTGACTTGTGCGGATTGGTGGGTAANGGTGGTGGTTGACTTGTGCGGATTGGTGGGTAATCTTCTTAGGTGACATTGTTGGAGAGCGCGTGGCTGAGAAGAATTACTGGAGGATAACAAAGAAGGAGATGACAGAGTGGGAGCCCGTTTTCACGCCTCAATTTATTCATTTCTTTCTTCCACTCTCCCCTGCCTGAGAAAGATACCTAAAGCCTCTTTCCACTGCCTCCTCGTGCAGAAAAACTTATTTATCACACAGAGCCCTTTCTCCAGTGGAGATTACAACCCAAGCACCAACTTTTGTTTTCGAATCTCCCCCTGAAATCACAAGAGATAAGAAAGTACTGGGGATGACTTTCTTCTCATCCGCTTTATAACTCAAACCCACTACCACCGTCTGCTATAAAAGAGACCTTCGACTTTTCTCAAAACACAAAATGAACTCAAAATTTGACAAATCTTAGAGCGAACTGAATAAATAAAGGATACATACTACTCATTCAGTCTAACTAGTACAGAGTGGTTAAAATTTTTTTTGTACCCAAAAATCTCTGNAAAGGATACATACTACTCATTCAGTCTAACTAGTACAGAGTGGTTAAAATTTTTTTTGTACCCAAAAATCTCTCCTAAAAATTTATTACACGTATATTAATAAATGTAGTAGAAGGGTATTGTTTTCGTCCTTCTGTCTGTCTGTCTGTCAGTCTGCCCCTCAAACTTATTGTCATGATTTTTGCGTTTCNAAAGGATACATACTACTCATTCAGTCTAACTAGTACAGAGTGGTTAAAATTTTTTTTGTACCCAAAAATCTCTGCTAAAAATTTATTACACGTATATTAATAAATGTAGTAGAAGAGNGTGGTTAAAATTTTTTTTGTACCCAAAAATCTCTGCTAAAAATTTATTACACGTATATTAATAAATGTAGTAGAAGAGTATTGTTTTCGTCCTTCTGTCTGTCTGTCTGTCAGTCTGCCCCTCAAACTTATTGTCATGATTTTTGCGTTTCCATATAGTGGGTTGCCGAAAGACAATATTATTTTGTACTGTCGGGTAGTGACAGTACACTGAATGAGTTGCCGGTTCCAGAGGCGTCGTACGTAAAGTTGGCGTACTTAATATGCTGTAGGTAGAATTCCTGCATCCACACTTTATTCAGAATGGCAACTTAGCTACTTCGAGGAATTTCACTCGTGGTAAACTCTGAATCAAAACAATTCGCATATTAGAAGGTATATGAAATAGAACAAATTTTGAAAATAAAAACAAACTTTTTTTTTTAGTTTAATCTAGTAAAAATGCGATGAATTAAAAAATATTTAAGAAGCTAAAACAGCAAAGTAGAACCTCAAATAGTAAAGGCATTGGGATAAGATTTTTGGTCATGCCCTTTTACTGGGGAAATCAGTGCCTTTTGTAGTTGATGGTAAACCAGCATTTTAACTGGATTTTTTTTCAAGGAATGTATTAGCAGTTCCAAAACGACCATTCAAAAATAGTGGAATAAAGTAAAAAAAAAATCAAGGTTCTATAATCATTAGAACAAAATTTATGGATTTTTGAAAATTGAAATTATTGGATGTTATTTTATGACGATGTACTTAAGAGATGGGCGTTTAAAAACAACATAAAAAAATTTCAATTTTCAAAAAATCATAACTTTTGATAGATTGATAGCAGAGACTTAAATTAAAACTAACAGCTTTCCCTGCGATAAAAAAAGAACCTAATTTCTTTTCTCAAGCAAATGACATGAGTGAAAAATCTCTTCTCATTGCCATAACTATTTGTAGTCGCACTGTAAAAAAAAAGTTGATTGCAGTTTCACTGTATTGATGCTTCTCTAACGATTTTTCCAATCTCGTTGACTAGTGAATTTTTTTTGACATTTGACATTTTGTGTGAAAATTTTGATTCAGTACCCATCTCTACAGTTATGGACAAGTTCAACAACGTACATTAGGAAGAGCTATATGGTAAAGTGGAGAAGCAATGTACAAGAAAAAATGAACCCAGTTGTATATGTTGTCACTAACATTTCCACTTAGACCATTTTAAGAAAACATGGAAAAGATTTCTTGAGCCACCGTTTCCTGCCTAAGTAATTGAATTATTGTTTCTAGTGATCTGACAAGAATTGAGTATGAAGATTTGTGATTGGATGTCCATCACTTTCACTCATTGATCCAGACATCATGACATCTATCCTTCTGGAGTAGGTTTCTTCTCTCCAGACAAAAGAATCAAAAGTGTTGGTTTTGGCGAGATGCCTAAAACCTGAACGTGAGATCACATGTTGCTTTCGGATTTAGTCAACTTTCTCCATTTCCATTTTTCACATCCGCTCCAGAAAGAAAAACGCAGGGTTTCTCTCTGTAATAAGTAATGGGAGTCCATTTCCGTCTTCACAGAATACAACTCAGCATATTAGACTCTTACTTAGGTTCTTAGGTTATACTCACTCTCTATGAATTTGAACCAATGCGAATAATAAAAGACTCCCGGCTCTTTTACCATAACTTTCACTACCCATTCTACAACACAACAAACCGTAAGTCCACTTTACGACATTTCTTACAAAATAATAATAAAAAAGTGGATGAAAAATTGAAAGGAAACCAAAAATATCAACAAAACTAAAAAGCATTGTCAACCAAACAAATATACACGGCAGGACTTGAAAAATACATTTTCAAAAACTAGCCATCGATGTTTACAACTTATTTTAGAAAAATATATAAATTTTAGCACATCAATGTTATTACTCATTTACATTAGTAAGCTAGGAATGATGAGGTAGGAACAATCAGACCGCGGCTAACAAAGTTATAAAAAAACTCGTTTTTGAATTACTTTAAACCGTTTTAAACTGAGAAAACAAGCGTTAAAAACGGATAAAAATTTTTTAAAGGTAGGGAAATAAATATTAACGTTAAAATCAGTGTGAGTTTTATACCGCTGTTTTCATTTCATCTAGAGCCAAATAGCACATTTAGCAAAAATATGGCTAAATATTACTCAATAGTGCTAAATATTAGGTTTTTGATATCACCTTACTAGAAACAAAGAATTTGAAATTTGAAAATTAGAATCAGGTAGAACTACAGTGGACCCCAGATATAACGAATTTTGAGGACAAGAAAATTTGCTTCATAACAACCGATGTTTATTATATCTGAATAATGAACAAATATTAAATTTAAAGTTGTGTTTATAACATCCGATGTTTTTAACTTTCCTTTGTCTAATTATTTCCTTTATCTAGAGTCTGCTACCGCACAACCCAAATCAACCAAGAATTTACTTGAGCAGAAAAAGACATCGAAAAAATAGTTTAGAATGTCTTCAACGTTCTGCACTGCTAGTATTTAGTTACGATTTAGAAAAGCTGTAAGAGGTGATGGAGAACATTAGAAAATTAAAATCTTGACAATTACCTTATTTTGTTCGCTTTGTCACGGAATAATAACAAAATATTTGGTCTAGTGATAAAAAACTTCAATTCTTCATTTATTCACAACGTATTTTGTTAAATTGACTTGACTTTTTCAACAAAATAGCGTCTGGTTTCATCTCTCACGGTGGGGAAATGAAAGGTTATACCGCAAGATATGGTTCATTACATCCGAGTGTTCATTTTAACCGAGTTCATTATGACCAGGGACGCCGTTTTGCATAAAACGCATAATCTTAACGGTGTGTTTCCAAACACTAGGACAAGATTTTCTCAAGGATTCATCGCTAAACTTTTCCAAATATGCAATAAAAAAACGCTTAAAACGGATAATTTTTTTGAAATCACATCATTTTTTGGAAATCGCATATTTTTTTGTCAATGTGCATAAAATTTAACAAACTTGAATATTTGCAAAAATTGTAGGGAATTCTTTAAGTTTAACTTCAAAAATAGACAAAAATTTGGGCTGTCTTATACTCTTCTGTCAGCAGTCTCAATCTCAACTAATAAATTCATCCATAAAATAGCTATGGCGCTAAACTTTAAAAAGCTTACTTTTCTCAAAATACATTGTGTGCACCATTATCAAAATATCCGATTCCTAACCCCAGCACCACCACAAAAATAAACGAAACGGACCAGCCCACAGTGCAATTCGCATATAATTTTAATTCTTGTTACAGCTGCGTGTTGTATTTAGGCAGCAGTGGTTGACCGCTACTATCCAGTGTTACCTCCCACTGTTACATGTCCGATAATTTTGTTTTAAGATTATCAATATTTTTGTTAGGTTTCTTTATTTTTTAAGTTTTTTTATATTTGTAAGGTTTTCCCTTTTGTTTTTAGGTCTTTTTTTNACCTCCCACTGTTACATGTCCGATAATTTTGTTTTAAGATTTTCAATATTTTTGTTAGGTTTCTTTATTTTTTAAGTTTTCTTATATTTGTAAGGTTTTCCCTTTTGTTTTTAGGTCTTTTTTTTTATATATTTTTTAGGTTTTCTAATGTTTTCAATTTCTTGAAGGTATTGATTTTTTATTCAGGTTTGTAGGATTTTATTTATTTTTATTTAGGCTTTTAAATATTTTTAAGATTTTTAATTTTGAGTTTTTTTTAATTCTTTTTCACCTTTTAAAAATTTCTTTATATTTTATATTTTTTTTTAGGGTTTTTATTTATATTTAAAAAACTTAAAATAAAAAATCTAAAAAAATTATAAAAACTTAACAAAAAATTTAAAAACCTTGAATAAAAAACCTAAAATAAAAAAAACCTAAAAAATAAATTAAAAAATCTTCAAAAAATAAATTAAAAAATTTTCAAAAAATAAAAAAATATAACTAATAAATAAAAAACCTAATAAAAACAAAACAAACGTTAAAAACCTTAAATTCTAAAAAAAAAGATTTTAAAGCCAACAAAAAACATTAAAAACCTTAAAATCNAAAAAATATAACTAATAAATAAAAAACCTAATAAAAACAAAACAAACGTTAAAAACCTTAAATTCTAAAAAAAAGATTTTAAAGGCAACAAAAAACATTAAAAACCTTAAAATCTGAATAAAAATCAAAAGCGGGAAATGCTAAGACGAACATTTACCTATCTTCGGACCAATCTGACAGAAGCGAATCTCGACCAAGATGTTTAACATTAATGTGCATATGTTTATCTGGGGACTGAGAGTTCACGATCATTATAATCATACTCCCATTACACACTATGTTATAATAGGCGAGGACCACTGTAGTAAAAATATCATTCAATTAATTCGTTCAAGTTTCAGATCAATATTTGATAAGTATTTTGTAATTAAGCGATTCCATAACGCTGGCTAGATAAGTCTGCTCTGGTTAATAGTATCTTAATTTGATTTCTTTTAGAGAGGCGACGTAGAGCAGCTCAGAAACGGTTTCCCAGCAATAATACTATGCGATTTAAAATAATAAACACAACCTCCACAAGAGTTCAATAATTGGTCCAGCCATAGGTTGAGAGGGAATTATTACGGTGAAGTCCAGGTATAGTGACTCCAGCTATAGCAAGCCATATTGTTCGGTATCTGCCAAGCAAATGGGAGATTATGTGTTAAGTAATCCGACAATAATGAAATTGGCTATACTGTACTTCCGACCTTAGTAAACGAAACTTACCTGTCAAAAGAGTTATTTTGTTCGGTTATAGTGAACAGAAATAACATATTTTCAAATTCCGCAATGAATTCTTTCTTATTCTTCTATATCCATCTCTGCACCCGACTTAGATGGAACTTTAGATAACACACTTCAGTCTAAAGGTCTAATCCAGTCACGAAACATTTTTCTTTGTTACATAGAAGAACTCGATCTGGTGGGAAGTTCATGGAACTGCGACTGTGTTATTATACGTAAATGTAACTAGATCCGAAAAGTAGAAGCAAATTATAGTAGAAATATTTTAAAACCGGCTATACTTTAAAACTAATTAGAAGGTTATGCACTTTCATGTTCTTAAGGCAAACAAGAAAGGTTGGATGAATTCTTTAACATTTTAAAAACTTCATATTTAGTAGAAAACAACTTTAAAGTAATAAAATCTAAAGACCCCTCTTGTTGCTGGATAATCCATCTACCATTCCTAATTTAACGAGTATTAGGTACCTCTTTCTACCTGCCAATACAATTAACCTATGGACACAAGAAAACAAGCTTCGAAGCCAACAAAGCGCTAGTTTAATTGAAGAGACCAAAAGACTTTACGCTTGACCAAATCACTCTTCCGGCAGTTTCGGAAGACGGTGGAAGCATCGACTCTATTGAAATGGAAATTAATCATGAGAACATGACCGTATTTAAAGCCTCAAGCAAATTTCCATCACACAATACTTCTCAACATCGACGTAGCTGAACTTATAGTAAAATATTTGGATATAATGAATAATCATTGAATTCTAACCTACGTTCACTTTACAGATATAATGAACTCCGACTATACTGAACAAGTCCTGCTGGTCTCTACGGATTCACTATAACGGGACTTCACGATATTTCGTTTTGTTCCCAACTAACATTTTCCACAATTGTCGGAAACCAATTTTATAACGTAAAATTTACATCAATCACCTGAATTGGGTCCACATTTCTTCTTTATACTCCTTCTATTGTCCAATTCTTTTTAATCTATTTTTCCTTTGACTCTTGTTTATTTATTTTATTGATATTTGTACTTCAATTCCTCGCGCAAACTTAAAATTTTCAATCTAGCAAAGTGTAATTTAGCAGCGGGTTTCTCAACTAGAGCTAAATCGTAGGAAATAGCGCTAAATTAAATTGATATTAACTGCTAAGATCGCACCCTGATTAAAACTAAAATATTTAAAAGTTTCAGTAATTTTTATGACTTTAATGGCTGTGTGCACCATAGTAGATTAGTTAACCGTCGGTTAAAAGACCAACTAGTCTTAACATTAAAACTTAATCGTTAATGCGTTCGAAGAAACTTAACTATTTTGATGGCCGCACGATCTAGCGGTTTAGAAGTGATGTATCCCTCAACCAATTAATCTTTGGTTAAAATGACTCCCATCGATTTTCTCCTATTAAAATATAATCAATGATTAAATTTTGGTGTCTATATTCCGTATTTTCTCGGTACCATAGAAATGTGAAATTGCTTAAAATACCATATAAATTGGGAGTTGCTTAAAATATTAATTTCTCAAAATTTTTCAAAATTTTTCAAAATTTATAAAATTATCCGCCTTGGTGAAACTAATAATAATAAATTGTTACGTACAGAGTGATTAAAGTTTATTTGTACCCTAGAAAGTATGACGTCATTTTTTCACACTATATTGCCAGCAACAACAATAGGTTTGGAGGAGCTACACAAAAATTGGAGAAAGTGGGTACAAAAAAAGAGTCTGTACGTCCTGTATATTTTTTATAATATGTAAAGTTAACCTCTAACAAGGTTAAGAGATAAATTTTTACAAGTGAGCCCATCTAACGAAAAATCTATAATGCTATGGAGTTTAGATTTTCCTTCGTGTTTAGTACCATCATATGACTTGACTAACACTCTGTACTAGCTAATCAGTCTACTTACATTTAGATTTTCTTTCTTATGTTAGATTTCTAAAATGGCAGAATTAGGATTGTTGGTGAAAGTTGAGGAAGATTTTTACCTGGAGGGTAGTGAAAGTTGTAAAAAAATATTCTCTCATTTTGTTAGTTTGAGTCTAGTGTTATGTAATGGGCGTAGATAATTGTGGTGTGCATGGAGAGGATAATGGAATGATCATAGGATGAGTGATAAGGAGAATCTAGTTTCCGACTTTCTCCGTTTTTTTTCTTCTTCTACTTCTTCTTTTCTAGAGTTTTGTGACTCATTAGAAACCCAAGTGGAGAACTCGGAGTGGAATTTTATAATGGAGAATCCTCAAAGTCGTTGGAACTTATTCCAGAACATTTAGGCAAGGAGGGACTTTTTGAATGGAGAAAGTTCCCCACTGTCTCAAGGGATTTCTTTCCCTCTTCTTCCCTTCATCAACCAACTACTCAAACCAACAGCTCGCTCTCTCTCTCCCTCATTTACAACCAGCAATTCGACTAGGTAGCGGTGAGTTGATCTTTACTAAAAACTCAACCAACCAAATGTCACCTCAGATATCGGATAATTACACACACACACCAATTTATTAACTTAGGAGTCTACTTTTTTAGAAAATACAACAATTAAACTCAAATATGCGCAACAAGTGATACCAATTAGCCTCAAATGGCTCATTTGGAGACAATATTGTTATTTTAAATTTTTTTTTTCTTTCTAAATTTAATTATTATTTAACTTAATTTAATTTAATAATTAACCTCAAAAAAATTTTTTTTTGAAATTTTTTTTTTGAAATTTTTAATTTACTCAATTTTTATAATTAACCAAATTATTTTTTTCATTGGCTACACTCAAATTACATCAACTCAATATCCGACTAATGTGCAAAGTGAAAGCATTGAGAATAATAATATTTTAATTATAATTAACAATTTATTATAAAATTTTTGGGAAAAAATATAATTTTTTTTCTCTCTAAATCTACATAAATTTTTATAAAAATATATACATATAATTTTTAAAATAACTAATTAATTTTAAGAAGTAATTAAAAAAAATTATTTTTTTTTTTTTTTTTGTTATTATTTATCTTGACTTGCAGCAAATTTTTGCAGACCAATGCAATTGTAATGGAGTAAATCCATAATCATATTATTGTGTATTGTTGTCACAAATTAATAACAATAGAGTAGACAATTTTAAAAAAAAAAACTATATTAATTGATCAAAATATTGTATTTAAATTTAACCAACTAAAATTTAATATTGAAAATTTTACAATTTGATAATTATTTTGTAATCATCCGATCTCTTTCATGGTTGTTATTACGATTCATCCATACATAATAATTTATGACTTATGATTCTAAAAGTTTAAAAAAAAATTCATAACAGATTCCCGATATATGATAGAAGGCGTCTTTGTAAATCAATCATCATCAAGCCTTTTCTCATTAAGAAAAAGTTTGGTTCTTTTTCTTTAAAAAGTCGTGGAAATAGAATCCTAAAATCCCCTCGACTCTCTCTCTGGCAGTGGTACATTGTATGATGGTCGTGAGTCAAAAAGTATGGTTGATTTTTATCATCTTTTGACAAAAAATTTGTCTCGCCAGAGAGAAAGTCGTGTATCTCTCCATAAGGCAAAAAGATAGGATCTAGTTCATGGGAATTTATTGAAGAGCTTATCTTTTCCACATAAATTTCTAACCCTCGTCCCCTATTCCCTAGAATCCGATGAGCAATTGCTTTTCTCTACTTTCCCCCCCTCCCCTCCCTCACTCACACACCAACTTTTGTTCACTTCTGACAATGTCCAAGTAGCGGCAAAAAGTTTTAGATTTTCAAAGAACTAGAGACCACTTTGAGTTCCTCTTGTTGAAATAACAAGTGGAGAAAGTAAGATTTTCTTATACTTTCTCCTTGTGGTTTGATGAGAGAAAGTCCATGTGGACTAAACGGAGTCATAAACCCCAACTACACTCTCCCCAACTCAATTCACCCAAAAATTACCTTTCTCTTCTAATTTCTCCAGGTAATTCAACCTCTTACGATACGCCCACATGAGACTCATAACTCTCAACTAAACCACACCAAAAATACATCACACTTACTTCATTTCCTCAATTCTTTATACTCTACTACCTAACATTACATCAAATACAAACATTTTACTATTCATTCCTTCAATCTTACAAGTTTTTTTTTTCATTATTCCCCACCAACTATGGAGTTGGAGGGGCTTATTTCAAAGATTGTCCGTTCGCAGGTGCCACCTTTGTACCCTCAGATCGTCATGTCCGTGTCGTTGGCTAACTTATTTTTCTGAACAGCCTGACCGAAAAACAAATGCTTTTTTTAAAAAATCGGCTAATGCAGTTCGGTAAGAAATGGTTTTCTTGAACCCATTACTATTCTGGCAACATGGTGGACCTTCTGGGAATGTATTTGGTGTAATTTTTAGTGAGATACTATATCTATTTAAATGGGACAAAAATACCAGGGTCACTTTAAATATGTCAGTGTCGTTCAATCACTTAATAACCAGGTCAGTGTCGTGTGCTAACATTCTTCCGCTGTTGCCAAATCAATTTGAGCTGAACTCAAAATGACCTACTTGACTGAAACTACATTTTCAACTGAGTTTGCAATAGAGTAGTATCACGCATTATACTTTTTTTGTCGTCAAATCTTGTTAGCATTGAACTACTCTTGAGTGTGTACGACATGGACTCATTAAAAGTGCCTTTTCAAATAAGTAGATTTCTAAGATTTTCAATTTTTTTCAAAAAAAAAATTATTTTTAACAAAAAACCTAGACAATTGGATGTTATAATAATGACAAAGACGCCGTTTTTATGCATTTGCATAATCGCAATGAAGCAACACTAATTGGTGATACTCAGGATCTTCACGAATTATGGAAAATGGAGCCGCTTAACTCAATATTAATTCGCATAATAACGCATAATCACAGCGGAAACGCATAATTTATTTTGCNAATGGAGCCGCTTAACTCAATATTAATTCGCATAATAACGCATAATCACAGCGGAAACGCATAATTTATTTTGAGTCTCATTGTTACAATTTTTACCACATTTGATACCATCTTAAGAGCTAATTCTTGTACGAATACCAACAAATAGACTATTTTATATTTATCGAAAACATTTAACAAATTTTATTTCGAAAATTTTGCTAAATTTAGCAATATTTGGGTGTTTCTTTTCGGGAAAACTAAATTCTTAAAATTTGTGGGTCTAATTATACTAATATTCGATATAGGAACGTCCGTCTTGCTCATTTATACGGACGCAAATCCTTATGTTTTGTTGTTTTGTTTTGATGTTTACCAGAAAGCCAATATAAGCTTATAAATCACCGCGCATAATATCGCATAATTTTTTTAAATTTCATCCATGAAAAGCGTCCTATTTTCTATACATTATTGAGTTCCATACCCAGTTATACAATGTTTAGAAATTGCTTTAGTGACAACATATGTTATAAGTTTAAAAGTCGTGTTTTAGTAGGAAAAGAAATGTTTTTAAACAAAAATTTTCTTTAGATGTCAGAGCGATGATATTCAAGGAATCTTAAACATAATTGAAGTTAGTTTTGCCTCTTGTGATTTGTTGGATATAAGTAACTCTTTTATAATTAATCTTCAGTGTATCTCGTTAAGTAAATTTTTCTCTGGTCAAATGATATTATTTTATGAAAAAACATAGAAAAGTATGGAAACAGGTTTAAAATCAGGTTTCTAGGATCAAAAGGTTCAAAAGTTATGATTTATTGAAAATCAATTGTTTTCTAATTTAATTCTGAGACACTCATCCTTTATTATTTTGCTAACTTTATTTTATGCGAACCGCGAAATTTCAAAATAATTTTTCTGCTCTAAATTAAAATAGTGGATGTTATTGAAGGATGAGATGAAACTGGTAAAAAGTATTAAAGCAAGTATTCATTTTCAATCACTAACAACTTTCATTAGAGAGCAAAATTGGATTTTTCATTGATTTCGACATTGAATTGTAATTGAAAATAGAAAAACCACATTTTAACCAACTTTTATAACTTAAAAATAAAATTTTGTTTTTTTTTTTGTGAATTTTATTTAAAAAAATAAAATAAATGAAATTTTTTAGCATAATTTGATTTCAGTTGAGCNAACCGCGAAATTTCAAAATAATTTTTCTGCTCTAAATTAAAATAGTGGATGTTATTGAAGGATGAGATGAAACAGGTAAAAAGTATTAAAGCAAGTATTCATTTTCAATCACTAACAACTTTCATTGGAGAGCAATATTGGATTTTTCATTGATTTCTACATTGAATTGTAATTGAAAATAGAAAAACCACATTTTAACCAACTTTTATAACTTAAAAATAAAATTTTGTTTTTTTTTTGTGAATTTTATTTAAAAAAATAAAATAAATGAAATTTTTTAGCATAATTTGATTTCAGTTGAGCTAGTTAGACTTGAAAATTTCTAACCTAGTTGAAATACAAGTTAGGAGAAATAGTGTAAAGTGTATTATAATAAATGAAATAAATTGCACTCTACAGTATAAATTCCTTGGGAGGAATGCTTTCACCAGCAAGTGGTATAAAATTCATGTGATTTGGGTGATAATTGATGTTATTCTTAATAGTAGTGTCTAAAATAGCACCTATTGTTGAGTGAAGAGAATTGGATTAAGGTTTTTTTTTTGTATTTTCTCCATTGGAGTAATCCATTAGAGAAAGTGGCACAGGGTCTCTGATTTCATAGGGGGTGTCTAAGAAAAGGGAACTTTATCAGCGTCCACACAGAGTAGTGATAAATGGGCGTCCTGCGTTGAAACAAATGAAAGATCGTTTATTTCTTCTTTTGTTTGTCTCTTCCCGCCATTCCAAGGAGTCCCTCTCGACCAATGGAAGAGGAGGAATGATCCCCATGGGAAGAATTACATTGATGAGAGAAAGTCCAAGACTCAAATTAAGAATTTCCTTCCATCCCCTCATCCTCGTTACGCTCACTTTCACTCCGTACCAACTCAACATCATCTTTACGACCCCCATCAATTCAAACACAACTGCCCGCGCTATTTTACAATTTTATACAATTTTATATCACCTAGACGCCGCTTTCCATAAAATATTTTTTAAACTTCTTACAAAATCTGACGACTCTAAAACTCCTGTAATATATTTTTGTTATTGCAACATAACATGAAAAAAAATACAACTTGATTAATTTTTTTTCTCCCTACACAATTCCTACTATGTTCCTATAACACTTTTCCATTTTACTTTCAAGTTTATATAAGCCTATACCTATAGAGGAAAAGCGCGAAAGTCATACAATTTTTAAATAATTATTTCCATTAAGCTTAAGTTGTTAGGGTTTAGGGTTAGGTTAGGTTAGTTTATTTAGTTTAGGTTTAGGGTTAGGTTAGGTTAGTTTATTTAGTTTAGGTTTAGGGTTAGGTTAGGTTAGTTTATTTAGTTTAGGTTTAGGGTTAGGTGTAGAAAATAACCACCAATCATGAGTTCGATGGATGTTCGAAGGCTGAGTCACCAAGTGACCCTTTCATANGAAAATAACCACCAATCATGAGTTCGATGGATGTTCGAAGGCTGAGTCACCAAGTGACCCTTTCATATCTGTACTTTTAAGTTAAACATTTCTAATTTCTGTCCTTGGCTACTGTTTAATATATGACTCACCAGTCCAAGGGTTTCTAAGAATTTCTGTCTTTCTATTTCTCTAAAATACTTATTTTTCAATAAAGGTCAGTTAGTCCATTTTCAAACTTAAAGAAGCAAAGTCACTCTAACAAGTTCAACATTAGGTTAGGTTAGTTTATTTAGTTTAAGTTTAGGGTTAGGTTAGGTTAGTTTATTTAGTTTAGGTTTAGGGTTAGGTTAGGTTAGTTTATTTAGTTTAGGTTTATGGTTTGGTTAGGTTTGTTTATTTATTTTAGGTTTAGGGTTAGGTTAGGTTAGTTTATTTAGTGTAGATTTACGATTAGGTTAGGTTAGTTTATTTAGTTTAGGTTTAGGGTTAAGGGTTAGGGTTAGGTTAGTTTATTTAGTTTAGGTTTAGGGTTAGGTTATGTTAGTTTATTTAGTTTAGGTTTAGGGTTAGGGTTAGGTTAGGTTAGTTTAGGTTAAGGGTTAGGTTAGGTTAATTTATTTAGTTTAGGTTTAGGGTTAGGTTAGGTTAATTTATTTAGTTTAGGTTTAGGGTTAGGGTTAGCCTTTAAGGGTTTTCATATATGTCTACTTTCTCACTGTTATAATTGTGTACAGCAGATACAAATTGGATACACATAATAGTAATAAAAATATAAGTGATAAAAGAAAATTTTCAAAATCCAAAAAATATTATTTTTGCGGTGTATTTTGATTTTTAAGTGCCACTGGTTTTTGCCCGTTTATGAATACGTAGATACTTCATAAACTCGTGCAGGTAGGAGAGAAAGTGTGAACATATATTTGTGTAAGTTACAATATTATTGTAACTACAAAATTAACTTTATAATAATTTCAAATGGATTTGTAGTAAAAATAAACAGTAAAAAAAATACCATCATCATTACAAAATGCCAACCGATTTTGACCAACTAAGTTTTCTGGTTGTGACATTTCATACTCTTGTATTTTGAGGCGTGGGGATTTTGTGTGGGCGTTTACTGATCGTAAAATCGTAGATTTTATTTATTTGACCATTTAAGCTTAAGTTGTTTGAANTACAATATTATTGTAACTACAAAATTAACTTTATAATAATTTCAAATGGATTTGTAGTAAAAATAAACAGTAATAAAAATACCATCATCATTACAAAATGCCAACCGATTTTGACCAACTAAGTTTTCTGGTTGTGACATTTCATACTCTTGTATTTTGAGGCGTGGGGTTTTGTGTGGGCGTTTACTGATCGTAAAATCGTAGATTTTATTTATTTGACCATTTAAGCTTAAGTTGTTTGAANTTTTGTGTGGGCGTTTACTGATCGTAAAATCGTAGATTTTATTTATTTGACCATTTAAGCTTAAGTTGTTTGAAAAGTTGGGTAAGTGAGTCTTGGAAAGGTACTTGGACCTTTAGTTTTAATTTATTAAATAGTGAGTTAGTAGAGAAATTCTAGTCCTTGAAACGTTCACTTGAAAATCTCCTCATGAACCTAATTATCAGCAGTCTGAAAATGACAGAAATTTCTCAAAAAGACGCAAAACCACAGCCATTTTCAATCACGAACATCCACCATTCCCAATTTACTATCTTCTCTTCCACTCCACTTTCACCACTTACTTTTCTACAAATATCCACTCAAACATTTCTACAACACCAGGCTTTCCAATTCTCATCCAGTCAAGAACCAATCTCTATGATTACGAATGCTAGAAACCATAAGTAATTTTTTAAATCTTACCTATGCATGATTTCACTTGGAATACTTAAGACAAAAATAAATCAGATGGAATATGAATAGTCATCTCATAGAGTAGCTGGTTTATACTTTTTTTTAGATATTTGTGTATGTTTTAGATGGAGTGAGATTCTTATTGATTAGAACACCCTGCTCGCACCGTCCGAAATGTCCGTTAGGATTTATTTCNTTAGATGGAGTGAGATTCTTATTGATTAGAACACCCTGCTCGCACCGTCCGAAATGTCCGTTAGGATTTATTTAGAACTTGATATTTCTATACAAGTATTTCATGTTTTCTATAGCTCCTATTGACATCAGAAACATGTGTTTTTTTATAGCGGTTGACAATAGTAATTAACTTACAAACACTTTTTTTCAGTAACTATAAACTTTTGGAACTCATCGGTGAACATCAATGGGCGCCAAGCAATCGACTGCCCAATGGTCGGCTGGTGGACTGTGAGCAGTGCTAGGCGGCGTTGGGCTGATGAGCAGTGGGCTGTTGTATAGTGGGAAATTTGACACTGCCATGGGCTAGTAGTCAGTTAACTGTTTTGTTATTTCTATGAACTGATTACATCTAGAACTATTAATAATTGAATCAAAGTGNTTAGATGGAGTGAGATTCTTATTGATTAGAACACCCTGCTCGCACCGTCCGAAATGTCCGTTAGGATTTATTTCGAACTTGATATTTCTATACAAGTATTTCATGTTTTCTATAGCTCCTATTGACATCAGAAACATGTTTNCCGTCCGAAATGTCCGTTAGGATTTATTTCGAACTTGATATTTCTATACAAGTATTTCATGTTTTCTATAGCTCCTATTGACATCAGAAACATGTTTTTTTTTATAGCGGTTGACAATAGTAATTAACTTACAAACACTTTTTTTCAGTAACTATAAACTTTTGGAACTCATCGGTGAACATCAATGGGCGCCAAGCAATCGACTGCCCAATGGTCGGCTGGTGGACTGTGAGCAGTGCTAGGCGGCGTTGGGCTGATAAGCAGTGGGCTGTTGTATAGTGGGAAATTTGACACTGCCATGGGTTAGTAGTCAGTTAACTGTTTTGTTATTTCTATGAACTGATTACATCTAGAACTATTAATAATTGAATCAAAGTGNTAGTAGTCAGTTAACTGTTTTGTTATTTCTATGAACTGATTACATCTAGAACTATTAATAATTGAATCAAAGTGAGATTGAATGGAAGAGTTATTTGATTTTCTATCCTTATACAAATATATCAAATATACATTAATTAAACTCATTAATTAATAATTTAATATTTTGAAATCAATTCTACTGAATTATATTAAATAAATTATTAAACCTAACTAAAATCCAACACAACCAAAAATAGTAGAAATTTTTTTAGCTCTTGACGTTGATTATGTGATGGTAAGTAATCTCTGTCTAAACAGACTTCAGAAAATGGGAAATATTAGGCTGCAATTTGTTACCGGACTAATGTGTAATTTTCATAACTACGGTGGGATGTTGGGCAACTGTAGGCTGCAGTGTGGTAATGTAGGACGGTAGTAGGCAGTGGGGAATGTTAGACTACAGTTGACTGGTGGACAATTGACAATATTAGAATAAGGTAGGCGATTTTATAATGCTGTGTGATTTTGAGCTGGTGAGTAGTGGGTAATGCTAGGATGCTGTGGGCAATTTTAGGCTGCGGTAGGTTGGTGAGGGGTGGGAAACGGGTAGTGCCCATTCATGCAAAAGAAGTTCACTTCATCTAAGAGCGGATAGCTAAGTCAGTGCGTTTAATTGAAAATGTGAAAGGCGTTAACTATACTGAGACGCATAAACATGGGTACATTGTGGTAATGAGAATGAGATGGGATGTCGCCATTTCTAAATTTTTTCTACACGCTTTTTTGAGTTAAAACTCTCTCCATGTACCCATGTTTATGCGTCTCATGGTATAGTAACATTGCATTCATTGTAGAATGAGCAACTGTTGAATAAAAATTAAATTAAGTGTATCAAATTCACTATTTTTAAATTTTGTACGTGCAATCGTGTGCACTGACACTTCGGTTAGCTAGTGTTGGAATAAGTTCGTGAAAGCGGAATCCAAACATTTGGCTACTCATGTACAGAGGAGTCAGAATATTTTGGCAAAAGAAAACTCAAACTTATTGTTCTATACTTTCAACTCCATATAATCAAATGGAGGCTCTGACCTTCAAGCAGAAAAGGACGCTAAAAACCATCCTTATTCACATCAATTTGCCAATAATTTCTGGACCAACTGTACATAAAATACAAAATAAATCGTTGCAAACTGGATAATCATGTGTTGCAATGCATAAAACGTAGGGTGGAAGGTGAACGGTAGGGAAAATAATCGGTCGATAGGGAAGGCGGTTGGGTGGTAGCAAGAGAGGTTGGGCAGTAGGTTGTGCGCTTGGGTGCTAGGGATTGCGATGGGATGGTAGAGAGAGCGTTTGGGCGGTATGGATTGCGTTGAGGAAGTAGAGGGTGCACTGGGGCGCTAGAGAGTGCATTATGCAGTAAGGGGGAAGGGATTGCGTTGACTCTGGGATCGGTTAATTTCGGGGGTAATGCCCGTTGTAGGGTAATGTTTGGGGTAGAGTAACGCCAGGGGCAGGGTAATGTCGGATGCATGGTAATGTTAAGCTGCTAGGTTTGTAAAGGTTATTAGGATGCGAGGGTGGGAATTGAGGCATGGGCTATCTCGTAGTGAAAAGCCATATCGATCCATCCATTGGTCATCGAAATATTAGAGTTATTATTTAACGTGTAAATTCCCATAAGGCAAAATTGGAGTTTCGGGAGAAAAATAAAAAAACTAAGCCAGAGTTGACGGATATGGCTCACCTTCGAACTTCCTAGTGCATGGGCTATCTATTAGTGAATACCAAATCTCGATCCGTCAATTGTTCTTGAGATAGAGCACCGACGGACGGGCGGACGGACGGACAAGATAAATCTATAATGTGTTTGCAACACATAATAAATGTTCATGTTGACTCGTTATAAGAGCTAATGTGAATAATTCAACGGCCTCGCAATACGAAGTGCATGAAGTTGAAGGCCCTGCACTTAACACTTTATCAAATAAGGACGCCTTTTTCGCACAATAGTGTAAAAATAATGTTTACATAGTTTGCGTTTGCACTGTGAGAATTATTACAACTAATCGTATTTACCTCAAAGAATTTTTCAAAATTTCAATTACATATAAAAATCTCAGGTCAATTTGTTTAAAATAAATTTTTTTAAACTTCTAAGACTGTTGAGTTTTAACTTTCAGCCGCAGCATCCAACGGATGGAAAAGACACTCAGAAAGCTTCAAAAAAACTATAATTTTTTAATCAGCTATGAAACAGGCATAAGGGCTTTACTATTAGTGGGCTTAATTTTTTATCTTTGAACAAATTATATTTTACACGGAAAAAAGAGAACAAGGTAAAAATTGTATACTGAACAACATAATTTTATATTTTCATGAGATCAACGAGTGGACCAACTTCGATGTTAGTCACTGAAATTTCAGACATAAATTAAAAAGGAATTTAAATAATACATAACACTCAAAAGTTAAAAGGACAAGTCTCATCAACGAATGACTCAAGGTAATTACCAGAATTCTTTAGTGTGAATTTTGTTGCCAAAAGGTGTGAATTATGATTCAGGGTTTCAATATTGTAATTATGAAAAGTGAAAATGTACAGGTAGAGTGCAAAGTGTAAATATGTATAGTAAATAGTATATAATTATAAATGATTAACTAATTCAAAACAACTTGAGCACTTGCCATGATGCTGGGTTTTGATGACCTCAAACAAAATTTTTTGTCAAGGTTAATTAAACTCAATCTTTTAGAATTGAGGTGTTAATTTCTTGTCGTCTTATATAAACTCCAACTAAACTCACAAAACTACACTCATTAACTCCTCAAAGAATTTAGTTGACTTCTATAACTTTTTATTTGGAACAATAACATGCAACTACATCTCTCTTTCGTCTTCTCGTTTATTCTTCTAGTTGTCAATGTATTTGGAAATGAAATGGAGTTCTCTCCACCAACTACACTAGGTAGCAGCGAAGGCACAAAAATTCTTCCTAATGAAGATAAAAATCAAGATGTAAGTATTCTACCAATTAATACTAATAGTAAAAGTGAAAGTGATGAAACTCCGACAAGAGACTTGCCATCTTTCAACTTTCCGTCAGATGACGACACTGGAAGACCTACTGGCACACAAAATGTAAAGCAAATTAATATAACACTTAAACGAGAATTGCATATTTTTAATTGAACTTTTATACTAGTATCAGAATCAAAATATCGCTTGTACAAAGAATCACGACCCCCTCTGTGGATCTGATGGAAAAACATACAACAACATGTGCGAATTTGCACAAGCACAACTCGGCAACCCACGTAANACAACAACATGTGCGAATTTGCACAAGCACAACTCGGCAACCCACGTAATTTTTTTAAGGAGTAGTCATTTGTGTAAAAAATTATTATAATTATAACAATATTTTATCTAGAACTGCGAATTGCAAGACGCAGAGACTGCTGAAGGCGGAGTAACAATTAAACTTCTTCGAACTCAAGTTCACCAAATCGACCGACTAATAGTTCATTATATGAATGTAATTCTTCGGATTTAATAAATAGGTGAAAATTGTTCAAATTTAACTAAGCTTATAGATTTACTTCTTAAAAACTGTGCACTCAAGTTTATAAACTATAAATCGTGATAATGTACTGTCGAAACATTTGGGCGTGAAGTTTCGCCGGCCATTGAAATTTCAAAATCTGTCGATTTCAGTAAAAAAAGTTAGACTTTTGCAAAACATAATACAGTACACAACGGTTATAAGAGATAATCTCTGTCGCCTCGAAATCGTGATCTTCCAACTGAATGTTCTTACAAAGCATATAAAAGCAAGACGTACCTTATACCGCAATGACTAAAGCCAAAGAACAAAAAAGTTTACTACTAACAGCTGACTCATGCAATTTAATAGAGTAAAAATGAATTATATTAAATTTTTGTTCTTTCGGTTTCGTCACATCGGTACAAAGAATATGGTAAAAAAAATATTTCAAAATTTTTTCTTTACGAAGCGCTCAGTTCATACAAAAATAATTTTATTAAATTATTTCTCAAAATCATTTGTAATTTTGGACATAACTCTGTTAACAAATTATACGCTGCAAGATCGCATTCTCAATTGTAGATAACTGCAGTTGTAAATCCCCAGCCATCTCGACTTGATATAAATATTTTTTGAGANTCGCATTCTCAATTGTAGATAACTGCAGTTGTAAATCCCCAGCCATCTCGACTTGATATAAATATTTTTTGAGAGTGACAAGATACTCTGTTTTCTGTGACTTTTGTTAGTGTTGACTAATAAGTAAAAGTGATCACTAAACAGGGCGTAATACATTTTTGTACAATTTGTGCCTCATCATCATAGTCACTTCCGGATTCTTCAGACGCGGTTTCGGTCNTCGCATTCTCAATTGTAGATAACTGCAGTTGTAAATCCCCAGCCATCTCGACTTGATATAAATATTTTTTGAGTGACAAGATACTCTGTTTTCTGTGACTTTTGTTAGTGTTGACTAATAAGTAAAAGTGATCACTAAACAGAGCGTAATACATTTTTGTACAATTTGTGCCTCATCATCATAGTCACTTCCGGATTCTTCAGACGCGGTTTCGGTCGTTCTTGTTCTATAGTCTTAAGCAAAATATCATCAGTGAGAAGTTGAAAACACTAAGCCTAAAATTAAGAGTATGGAAATAAATCTATAGATTGATAATTAATGCAATGTGTATAATAATTTTTTTTACTTTTGTTTACAGAAGAAATTAGAAATAATGGTGTATTTGTAAATATCCTGAGCATTATGTTTGCAATGAATGTTTACTTTCTAATTATATGCTTCATCTTGCTTTGACTAAGGTTCCATTAGGTTCCGCTGAAATTTGTAAATCTCCATTATTTTGATTTTTCAAATCTTAAACATAGAAAGCATCAANTTATTTGTAAATATCCTGAGCATTATGTTTGCAATGAATGTTTACTTTCTAATTATATGCTTCATCTTGCTCTGACTTAAGATTCCATTAGGTTCCGCTGAAATTTGTAAATCTCCATTATTTTGATTTTTCAAATCTTAAACATAGAAAGCATCAAGGTTGCTAACAAAGAAAACCTCTAACATGATTAAGCCATACTCTGGTTAATTTTCTAAAGTTTCGAATTTAAAAAATAACAAGCCAAACAAAGTGCAAACCAGGGTCCATGGAGACAGATTGTTTGAAAGCTGCGCATTTATAGGATTGTTCCGATTTGGTATTTGGCATAGGAGTTTTTTGGTTAAAAATTTGGAAATGTTCTGTGTTAGATATGTTTTTAGGAATAAACTTCAATAATTATTATTGAAAAAGTTTACACCAGTTTACAATATTTCTCAGTATCCTCAGTAATAAAGATATTCAATTAGCTCAGTGTTTACAGACAGAATCTTTCACATTCATTAGTTTGAAATCAATTAATGGATGTAAATAAATAAATGGAGTTGCACGGGAATTCAAACGTTTAATGATGCAGGTCCTCCCCATAATTTGAACGTGCGCTTAAACTAAAATTATGTGTATATAATCAGTTAGCGTAATTAAACAGTTAGTTAGTTAATTACTTAATTACTGAGAATACGGAGAAATATCGTAAACTAATGTAAAATTTATGAATAATAATAATTATGAAGTTTATTCGTAAAAAATTTAAAAATTTCTATAACATTAAAGATTAAAGTTACGAGACCTTTTCTGCAAATGAAGTTTGTTCACAATCTAAACCAAAACAGTTGTTGGAGGGAATGGCATGCAATTCACTCATTATTTCTAATTATTTATAATTCATAGGTTAATTCGCTTATTTATTTGTAATTCAAAAGTTGAATTCACTTATTTATTTTTAATTCAAAAGTAAGGGTTTTCATGAACAAAATTATAAGTAAGTACTACTTATAATTGAGTGTACTTATAAGGTAAAAGCGTGAGTGGCAAACTTAAAATCTAAATTAATTTAAAAAATTAAAATAATTTAACTCCTGTATTTTGTTCAACTTTTGAAGTTGAACATGCCCTCAATTAACGAAAAGTCAAAATTGAAACCAGTAGTACTCATGTTGAGTAAAGCGGAGATAGCTGGTCTAGGAATCATTACTGATGTAGACATACTGCTAGTGTTGACATTGCTAGACGTTTTCCGGTTCAGTACTCTACTTACCAAAGTACCAAAAAATGTTCATTGGTTGAAAACGGTAATGTGTAATCACTAGTAATACTTTCCATTTAACTACTAACAAAAGAATTAGTTTGAAATCTTAATCAAACTAACGATGTTAACAAGTTCAATTAGTGAAATTGTCTCGAAAGAGAGAAATAAGTCACTCTTTTGAAAAAAAAAGATGTTTTACCTACCTTTTTTTTCTCACTTAAGTGAAACTTTAAGACAGGCGCTTGCGCCGAAATGCTCACTTAAAAGTAAGACCAAAAATAAGACACTTTTCTCTCATAAGTGAAGTTGGTGAAAACCAGAGTTCGAAAAAATCCAAAAAATCCGATTTTTTGGATTTAAATCCGATTTTTTGGATTTTTATTTTTTAATTGTCAAAAATCAAAAATATGATGTCTGAAAGGACATTGAAAAAAAAATTTTTTTTTTTATTTGCAGATTACGAATTTTTCTGAAAAAATTTCTTCAAATTCAAAATTTACAAGTGTTAAAGTACTTTATTTCACTAAAAACAAAATTGAAGCTAGGAACCTGAATTTGGATGTAGTGTTAGTGCTTAAATTTATCTTCAAGTTTGTCTAAGTGGGTAAAAAATAAAAATCCAAAAAATCATTGATTTTTATTTTTGGATTTAAATCCGATTTAAATCTGATTTAAATCAGGATTTAAATCCGACTTCGAACCCTGGTGAAAACCCTTAGTTTAATTTACTTATTATTTACTTATAATTCAAAAGTTTTAAGAATCTATTAATTAACTAGTTAATTGTAAGATTTACAAACGTACCCTAGAAACCTTGAATCGTCGATTGTAGCGAGCATCTAGACAATAATTTCCGATGAGCCTCAATGTCGTTAAATATCGAGCAATGTCACCATTGTCATTAATGTTGAATAACCCACAGATGATAGCGTTTTCAAAGAATTCAACCTCATGATAATTGACAATTATATAGTAATGGAAATAGCTATACGAGTATCTAATGTTTGCCATTTGCATCATTTGAAATTCTAAACATTTAACATGCGTAGGATTGTATTATGATAGTTGGTCTAATCTTTTGTAATTTGAATTGTTTGAATCCAATAACAACAACGAGAAGAAATACTATTGCTGGCAAAAAATTTTGAGAAAATTGAGTAATTAGTCTTGATTTTCAAACTACGTTTTCTTCAATCGATCCTTTTATCTAAACTATNTTTGCATCATTTGAAATTCTAAACATTTAACATGCGTAGGATTGTATTATGATAGTTGGTCTAATCTTTTGTATTTGAATTGTTTGAATCCAATAACAACAACGAGAAGAAATACTATTGCTGGCAAAAACTTTTGAGAAAATTGAGTAATTAGTCTTGATTTTCAAACTACGTTTTCTTCAATCGATCCTTTTATCTAAACTATTAAAATTTTGAAAACCCCAACGAGCCGTAAAAGGAGTTACAGTAGATGATCCAACTTCGCAACCAACACTCATAGGCCAGGTGAGATTAAGTTCCTCCCAAACACATCTACAGTAAAGTTACAGTGAGAAGGTTGTTTTCAAATTAGCCTCTACGCCAACTTTTCAATTTTTGCGAAGCAGTTAACAATATGTAGTCGTTTCTTTGGCTTTTGCCCATGACTTACAACCATGTCAATACCATGAGCAAGATTGATATGTTAAAGTTATTCTCTTCGTCGAGAAACTTGACAAGTAATTTTTATTTAAGTTTCAATTAAATATCGACTGTGATAAGTGCCCACCAAATATTTGAGTTAATACGGTGGTGGCGAGCTGGGAATGTGAGACAGGGCGGAGCAATGTGGTTACGAAGTTGGATCATTTACTGTACTAACAAAAGCTAGATAGAAGTTGGCTAGCATAAGGGAATAACCTAAAAGCTAATTGTCAACTGTTTGCCGAAACCAGTCCTACTTTCAATATTCAATGTTGTTTGTTTCCGAATAATTAGATAATAAACTAAAGGGTATGAAACAAAGTCGTCCGGTATTTAAAAAAATCTAACGTTCGATTTTATTTAAGTCTTAACAACATCAAGAAACAAATTCTTTACCTCGTTGTTGCTAGTTAGAATACTACAGTAATACGTATAAGTACCAGATTAAATCTAGCCATGTATATCACCAGCAATAAGTAAAATTTTTAAAATTTCTTCTGACTTGATTTACAATAAGTTCATTTGCTAGAAGAATTTGCTGTAGACACATTACACTATACTTCATCTTCAAAAATTCATAGTAGCATATATTAACTAATTTCATTATATTCATACAATAATATAATTCCATTAATATGAATACCATTAACTACAGATTTTGTATATAGTTATCATGTATAATAGAGACATAGGAGTCTAGCAGGCGTCAACTGTATCATGTCGTGCATTTTACAAAAAAAAAACTGCTCGTTTTTGTTCAAATATAATAAGCTCCGCTTAATGCTTTCAAATCCTGGATGGCGATAATTTTGAATCTTTGTTTAATATAGACACAGGTACATGTTGTCAGGTACATGTTGTAAGGTGATAAGCTTTCAAAGTTTTGAAAAAGTCATCTTACAAATACAGTATAAAACCAGAAAACCTAACGAGGTGGAACTTATTTTTGTTCCTTGCTCTTTGCTGGAGAATGTAGTTTGTTAAAATTTTGTTACGTATATTTTCTGTTCTGATTCCTCACCTTGAAACCATTTGCAAAGTGTTCTACATTGAAAGGTAATACAACACGTTTCAAAAAATCAGAAAGCTGAAATCACGGGTTAAAAAGTTCAGCTGTTTGAAAATTGCAAGGTTGGAGTTAAATTTTGAGAGAATATAAGTGAGACATGGAAAAAATTTGATTCAAAATTGAAATTTTCAAACAGCTGTAACTTTTTAACCAGTGATCCTCAAATTCTGATCTTTTCAACGTGTTCCACTCCTTTTCAATGTAGAACACTTTGCAAATGTTTTCAAAAAATTATCACAGTAAAAAAAAACTCTCTTACTGCAGTAATTCTTGTAATTTCTTATTTGAAAAAACGCAAACTGCTATCTATAGTAAATAGTAAGGAGCATAACCTCGTTATTTTTGTGTTACACACTGTANAACTCTCTTACTGCAGTAATTCTTGTAATTTCTTACTTGAAAAAACGCAAACTGCTATCTATAGTAAATAGTAAGGAGCATAACCTCGTTATTTTTGTGTTACACACTGTAGTACTGGTAATGATACGGTTGTACAAGCGTTCATCCTAAACAAGGTTTATTTAGACCATTTTCATTTGAATTGGTGTTTACTTTAAATGACATTTTCAATAACTGAAACATATTATGCTTGGTGTCTCCTGAATAGGTTTATCTTGTAACTTTTTAAAACGTAAATCGACAATTGTATGCCCAATATTTATTAATACATAAAGTTTATGTGACTTCACGAATATTGTTTCTATTCGACATGTTGAAATGTGATGAGCATACTTGCAATTCCTCTTGCAATATTATCTACTAGTGTTAATTTCGCATATCCCTCCATAACATAGAAAGATCCCACTTTACTCTTGACGATTGGAATGGAACGGAGGATTTTGTGTAAAAGCTGCCGTTCGTTGTCATTTGTCATCCTAATCATTATATTTAAACGAATTTGTTGCCTAAATTGTGAAGACAGATTGTACATGGTTGACATAAACATCGCTGCAGGCATCGTGAGAATGAATATTGTGAATGTATAACAAATAAACAACATGTAAATATAAAATGGGACAATCTGTCTCAACCTGATGACCACGAAAGTTGCAATTAGTGCACAGTAAATTAAAACAACTTTGAAAAGTGGGACAAAAATTTGCCCGAAGGCAGCATTAAGCCCATCATTCAAAAGTAGCACGCAACGATAAACAAGGAAGATGATTCGTGTTGATTTTTCTGTCCTCCGTGATGAGTCTTCTGGCCAATCCAAACTGAAAACCAATACGATATTTAAAACCATCATTGACTAAACTTTGTCTCTCTTAGCGTGTAAGATCGTCATCGATTATGGCGAGAAAATGTTTGATGTTTAAGATATCGACGGTTGTTTCTAACATAAGAAGCGCGTCTTTAATCGTATCTTTTCACTTTTTTTGTGTTGTCAAATAAATCATACGTGTCTTTATGTAGAACTACGTACTTCTGGGTAGTCCCNCATAAGAAGCGCGTCTTTAATCGTATCTACATATCAATACCTCTTTTCACTTTTTTTGTGTTGTCAAATAAATCATACGTGTCTTTATGTAGAACTACGTACTTCTGGGTAGTCCCTAGTGTCTCTAAGGTGCATGCTTAGCTGTATAATGGTGTGATTCCATAGGCTGCGTTTCGTTGCGTTACTTGGTGGTGGCTGCGATTTTCTAAGATATTTTGTCTTTCCAATAGCTTTTTTTGTTGCGATATTTCCAGTTGCGAGAGAAAAGTTGAATAGTTTTTACTAACTTGTGAGAATCGCAGAGTATCTGACTTGATCAGATATTTTGCGTCAGAGTTTAGTGCGATTTCTCCACTGCACAAGAGTGGACAGCCTACAACCCATGTAAACAAACCCCATCTCATCACACCATCATACCCCTCCTGTTCATTGCTTTTTTTTTCAAAAAATTTCACGCGCTGTGATAATCCCGTGGCTCTTGACCACTGTACTTCACGCATTTAGCTATCGAAATACTCTTGCGATTTTCTTACGAGTCATCAAATTTGCTGCGATTAAATTCGCAGTCAAACGCAACGCAAAACCGAAAAAAGCGCAAATAAAAAGCTATGGTATCACACCATAAGTCTGTTAATTGCGAAAAGTTTTGGATTTCTTACTACTAAGTAGTACTACAGTTTGGTGAATTATTATGTCCGCACTTTGCTTTTGTTGAAAAATGAAGATTTTAATAATTCAAGCTTAAATCTGGAAAGCCTAAACGGGGAGGAAATTAGCACAGGAGCGTCGCCGGACCGGCTGGATGATGGTTGTCAGTATCGAAAATTAGTACTGAGTGTTGCCACATTTCAGCTTTACTGATGAAACCGACATCTATAACAGGTATACGAGATATAAGCACAACGTAATCATGAATCTGAATCATCAAAATTTAATTCAGATATGAAAAAGACAAAATCGGCATCATAAAATTTCTTCAAGTATAAAAATCATGAATTGACATCATAGAAATCCAATTTTGGTATCATGCAAATTATGGATCGGCATCAAATAATTCTATTCAGCTATCATAAAAATCATAGATCGGCGTCGTAAAGAAGGCTTTTGGTAGAAATGTTAAGTTTTGCAAAATATTGCTCAAAATAATTTGCAACCTATCCAATAATGTGGCTGCCGTGACAGACATCATTTAGGCGCTCCTGTGAAGAAATCGCTAACATTAATTAATGCCAATGACGNATGTGGCTGCCGTGACAGACATCATTTAGGCGCTCCTGTGAAGAAATCGCTAACATTAATTAATGCCAATGACGCACGTCATGGAGCCGGTCCCTCAACAATCCCCAGATCACTGGTGCTGGGAGGGTTACATGTTAGTTGTGATAAAATATCATTACTGGTACCAAACGAGTCATATACCTTTATTGGGGGTCTGTAACGCTCATCCCAGTGTTAAATTCCGAGAAAGCCTGCTAACTAATTAACAAATTTGGAAACGAACACTTTCGATCAAAGCACGAAAGACACTNAAATTCCGAGAAAGCCTGCTAACTAATTAACAAATTTGGAAACGAACACTTTCGATCAAAGCACGAAAGACACTATAGGGGATTTGTAATTCGAAGGAAATAAACGCAACTTTTACTGCAGAAGCAAAATGCGACACTCATTTCACAAGGAAACGTGCTGTGGCTTCTCGTTTCAGCGCTAATTCCATTATTAAAATTTTTTATTAAAATAAAATTTGCATCTCCTCAATGACAATCACTTACAATTAGAGAAACGGTTTTGTGAATTTTATGAATGATCTCGTAACGTGCGTGATCAAAATTTGCAGAGGAATCGAGGGTAGTTTATTGGCGACGAACGTTTTGCTTCTGTAGAGGGATACCCGCTTTTTGTCCTGTTAGATTTTATAAAGATTCGACTGTTCCCATGTCTTTTGTGTGCTGAGTACGATGGTGAATTCAAATTTGAAAACTGAAACTTGCTTCTGCTATAAATATAAGTTTTAAGTTTTCATATTTGCGTTAAGTATGATAAAAAATGCAGTTCACTTATAATAGTTGGTGTGAAGAAGAGGCATGAGTGTAGGAGTGCGAAGGTGCAGTCGCGATTTCGATTCCTACTTTATTTTTTTTTGATATTTTTATTCTTTATCTACATTAANAGTGCGAAGGTGCAGTCGCGATTTCGATTCCTACTTTATTTTTTTTTGATATTTTTATTCTTTATCTACATTAACTGCTTTAAATCCCAAAACTTGTTCATTATAATTGCTCTGACAATAACTAGTGAATTTATAAAGTAATTCCTCAGCTTTTTTTTTCAAACCTTCAGTTTTTATACAAAGTAGTAATTAATGACATGTATTCTAACAAAAAGTGATTTTATTAAATCATATCAAATTCTCTGAAAGGAAATGAAATACCTAAAATTCATAAGCTTAATTTTGTAAAATTATTTCGCTGAAAGTTTTTACAAAACGATAGTATTGTACCTACAAGGTTGTTAGGTAACATCACATTATAAAAAACATGTTACATAATACAAAACAATATACATATATACAGTGCGTTCGAATAAGAAACCGAACTTCCCGCGAAATAGTTTCACAAAAATATTATAAATTTAGATATGTTAGACTCATGCACCTCTATTTTATTCACAAATAACTGTGAAATTGCTAAATGAAAAAGAGACTAAACCAAACCTGTAGAAATTTTTTCATGTTTGTTTTTGGATGATTGAGGTTTTGGGTATCTTAGTTCCAAACGTAATGATCACACCTTCCTGTTCAGTTTCTTTTACCATAAAATATTAAATTTGATCGAAAGAGTTCAATAAATTTCAATTAGAAGTGAGATTAATTAAATTCTTTCGTTCAAATTTTAATTTGCGAATTGCGAAATGAATTCTCAAATAAAAATTTAAAACTCGTAATGCCAACACTTACTATTTTCAAAAGGTCACCCAAAAGTATTCAAAAACAGGAACAACAAAGCTAAGAGTGAGTGAAATCACACGAAAGAATCAAACACAAACAAATCGAACAAAAACAATGGAGAAAATTTATAATGAAAACAAAGATTAATTTAAAGTTCGCGTACCATTCCGTAATAAATTTACTCACTGTCACCATAAATTGTTGGGCACTTTTTTTAAACATTCCCAATTTTTCCACTTTATTATTTTGATTCGTTCACGGTTTCAGATTCCGCTTTGGTTGTGTTGACTTTGCTTTTATGAGTCATTAAATCGATCAAATTTATTTTTTGTCAACCATGGGATGAAATATTTCAAATTTGAATCTGAAATAAGAGAGGTACGAAATTTTACCTGACTGGACATGTTTTCGACGATTTGTTTTGTGCTTTGGTCACTTTCAAATAAAGTAAACTATCAAAGCAAAGATTTTCAGCAAGGTGAACCGTCAGCAGCTGCGCAAATGTCTGACTGACTATAAATTTTGAATTTTTTGTGATTTCATTGCGCGGGAAGTTCGCTTTCTTATTCGAGCGCACTGTATAACATATATATACATAATACAAAACATCTTACATGTCATTAATACATGCCATTAATTACAACTTAGGTAAGTAATTTGTTAGATTTTCATTAATTAATTACAATTTGTATAAAACTGAAGATTTCAATAAAAAAAACGGGAATTACTTTATAAATTCAGTAGTTATTGTCAGAGTAATTATACTGAACAAGTTTTGAGATTTAAAGTAGTATAATTGTGAGGACGGATAAAGAAGGAAAATTTAGAAGAAAAAAAAACTGGAAAAAAATCAAAAAAATTATGTAGGAATCGAACCCCGACTGCACCTTCACACTCCTACACTCATACATCTTTTCCATACCAACTATTAGAAGTCAACTGCATTTTTTATCATACTTAACGCAAGTATGAAAACTTAAAAACTCATATTTATAGCAGAAGTGGATAGTCAGAATTTAAGGTAAATTGCGTGTAATCAAGTTTGCTACACAGGGAACTAATTTGCAAAATAAAAAATTTCTAAAAAATTTTATTTACTTTATACAGTTGGGCAATACGTAAGGAGATGAGAAGTATTACAGTAGTTAGGTTATATCAAAGCCAAAAATTCGTAAATTTGTGCTGCAAAGTTATTGGGACAAAGTTATTGGGCCATATTGTTTTGAATATAGCATCGCCCTAATAGCAATTGGAAATAAGTGGTGACAGAGAGATGATGGGCTTGTGAACTAAGTAAGTAGTTACTCATTAACTACTGAAACGCAATGGCGGGTTTGATCGCCCGATTTAAACTCACAGAGTTATTTGTGTGGAGGTATAATACGAGTGGCTACTTTATTTGGAAATGTAGCGACTAAAACTTTTGAGCTTAGTATTCAGGCTACGCCTGACGAATTACTGTCTTGCGTCGTCGTTTTTGTAGTTTTACATGTACTGTGGAATTTTTGTTAAATTCAAATGATAAAACTTAGCTTTGCAAGTAGATTTTAAGCCTAAATAGGTCTGTGTCATCAACCGTAAAATACTTCAGTGAAAGCGCTTTGTAGTCGTGTCTGTCTTTACTCCAGTCAGTCGTAAATTATGCTGCAATACAAGGAAGCTAGTTGTTATATTTGTATTGTTTATCTGCATACAATATATGCAGAATTATAGTCTATTAATGTTAATTTTCGGAGTTTTGTATTCCATTTACCGTTTCTGATTGAACACTTTGCTAGGTATTGTTCAATGTGGCAACATGGTTCAAGTTATTATTGAGTGTACGAGTGCCGATGCAGTGGTTACAATTTATATCTCTTTAATCTTTTAAATCTAAACGCAATGTGAGAAGTTCTAGGTTCGCTAACTTAGGTGGAATGAATTAGAGACAACTAGTTTTACCTACCAGACTTTTCTTAGCCAGAAATTGAGGCTAAAGAGCACAATCATGAAGGAAGCAATTGAGAAATTAATGTTGACCCAAAAGTCCAATAAATAAAAAATTAGGAAAAATAGGTAAATAAAATATGTTTTAAGAGAAGAAAATTCGTCCATGTTGCAGAGCCCAAATTGAACCCAAGTGGAAAACGTCGAGCAGTTACAGGCGGCAAGCGTCAATGTGAAGATTATTTCACGAGTCTTGTTCTCATGGCCTTTCATATCCAATAATGAATCTGTCAAAAAGAAAAATTATTTATTCCATTTGGTAAATGATTTAGTCTGACATTAACAAACATAATTTGCCTGTTACGGTTTATTAACTGTTAATAAACCGCATTAGCTTCATGAATATGTGCCTATTTACGCGTTCATCCGTGCTATCATATCTACATTTAAGCGCATCCGGTACTAATTGTAAAATAGTACATTCTACAAGTATATCTTAAGAGCATGTTGTATTTTTTAATAATTGCAGTCACTTTCCGGAAACTGGTATTCCCTTGCATCGCCCTCATCACCACGTTGTTGGATTGCTGTCTCCGATCATCTTGAGAGAAGTTGTAACATCAGGAACAAAAATCCATTTTCTCTTTCCTGCCTTTGTTTAATCTTAAAGTAACGTTCGTTTCTTACATTAAGTTAGTTATAAATAAGTGGTTGTCATTCCACATGACTCTTTTCATCATTAGCTTCATAAGACTTTTGAACCTTAAAGGAGTCCCATTTCCCAACAACTTGGAAGTATTCCAAGGTAAAATGCGATATTCTTAAACTTGATATTGCTGATACTTTGCTTCAGTTATTTTTGGTTGCAATTCTTAAAAAATTATAGGAATTGTATACGTTTTAATGTCATGGAATGTGTATTTTCAAATTATTTCAACGAACTGTCGTTTCACAATGTAGCTAGAAAACTTTGTCACTACATAGAGTTCCAAGGAGTCTTTGATAAAATTTTAAGTATATCTTACATTTACAATAGAAATGTCGGTACATTTAGATAAACCAATCGCTACGTTTGGTTTCACTGGAGATTTTGATTCCGTCACAAGTAGATATTTTGTATAGAATCCACCTACCTACTGCTTCATACATATTCCTCTCCTTCTACTTATGTATTGTTTTTGAACGATGTTTCATCTACATTTCATACGTACCATTAATACCCACGTTTATTTCATGCATTATTCTTATCATTCATGTTTCACCCTTGTCTGTCTTGTACAACTTTTATCAATTTCACCTATGTTCTTTGATTCCGGTTTATCCATAGCATTACATATGTCACTCAACCCTACATCCGTTTCAATTATGGTAGATCCGCTTTATCCCTCTTTCTGTCATTCAAGTTTTATCCTGGTATCATCAGTTTTATCCGTGTATAGTCTGCGCATCATCTGTTTCATCTAAGTTTCAACCATATTTCTTAATGTTTTATCAATATTCCTGCGTTACTAGACTGGTTAAAGTTTATTAGAAAGGTGTCGTCAAATATTGGCTTCACGGGCACTTGTCATCTCGTTCGAGACTTCAAAATAGACCTCTGCCGAGTAGACTTGCAAATAGCTATCACAAACCTTTGAAGTCATTCGATGTGAAAACTATACATAGGATCCATTTGGATCTCATTGAAACATTGATCAATTTAGGGAGGTTTCGGTGTCCCCTAGGTATGTAGATGCGAGGAGACTTGCAATCTCACATTAGTTAAGCGAGGCTCTTATCCTCAGACAAAATCCTGGCGACCGAGAGACATACGAATAGACCGAGAAGCAGACATACTAGGTGATTGATTGCAATAGTGTACTGCAACTAACAATAAACTAAACTGAGGNTACGAATAGACCGAGAAGCAGACATACTAGGTGATTGATTGCAATAGTGTACTGCAACTAACAATAAACTAAACTGAGGCTAGTAGAAATATGCTTTATCATCCGGCATGTATAAATACAATGCCTCACAGAACTGAATACTCACCTTAACTTTTGAAATAAATCAGTCAGTATCAATGAAACAATATCAGTATCAGGCTNCACAGAACTGAATACTCACCTTAACTTTTGAAATAAATCAGTCAGTATCAATGAAACAATATCAGTATCAGGCTGATCTGCAGGAAGTAAAATGGGCATAATGCTTGAATGCGTAGCGTATGAGTTATGCAGTTGAAAATAAAAAATTGTCAATTAAATTTGCCTCATGTCCTTGCATGCACGTATCATTTCAAAAAAATAACTAAATTTCTACATAATACAACGAAACCAAAAATAAATTATTTACCATTGACAATACTTCATTTAATGGACTGCGGTAATTTAATGAAGGAAATTTCAGAAAAGTCAGAACNTGCGGTAATTTAATGAAGGAAATTTCAGAAAAGTCAGAACGATGTTTTCACGCAAAGTAAAGAATTTATCCAACATATCGGTATGGATGTTGCTACCTGTGAAGCATGACGCTGGAGTAACAAAAGTGTCAATTTAATCGATCTCAAGAGTCAGAAAATATGAAGAAAGTTTATACTTTCACTCTGGGAAAGACAAATTTTCTTTGAATTTTTCAACAACACAATTTTTCGGCAACAATTCGTCAGAACTTGAAGCTTAAAGCATGCTCAGTGACGATTTGAAGACCAATACGAATCATCCAACATTCAGCCCATCAATATGATGAGGATGCCTCTCTAAAGTGTACCTTATTTGTTTGAATAAGAGATGAAATAACGAACATCCAACGACGACTTCCTTAGAATTTTCAATGGTTAAATATTTGAATTTACTAGTTTTGCTCTTTGAATTGTTTATCAGTATGTTTCAGGTGCTGAGATACAGTTGTACTGCAATTCTAAAATTGTAAATTGATACAGTACAAATTGTTACCGAAAAATGTTGTCGCTAATTATTTTCTAGATGATCTAAAATGGCTTTTTACATAATTTGAGTTACACCATTTATAGGTTACAACAACATTACCGACTTGTCGGTTATAATATATAAGTCACAATATCGTTCTAGCCTTTTTCTTTACTTTCTTTTACTCTGAGGCACAATATGCCAGCATGAGTGATTCAAAATTAATAAATATTATAGCAGTTGATTAAACTAGGTGTGGCCAATATTAACTTATTTATTTTCGATAGTTTAGTAGGCAAAAATTGTATAAAATGTATGCGAATATAGACGGCAACTTTCAGCGTCAATTTTTTACTTTCACTGTGATACTCATAAGTTGCAACGTCTAAAATTCTGGCATTGTGCACATTTTACTCTGGATTGATCATCCTTAAGATTGTAAAAATTTAATTAAAGTGCGAAAGATACTGAATTATGTATTCCAAATATAAAACTTGGTATAAATATTTTTGTGGAAGATTGTACATCGTGTTAAGAATAGTATCAAAGATGAATTAAAAAGCTTTAAACTTATTACCAATTGCTTTGTTGAACCGAAGTGTCTGATTAAGTAGTAGAGTGAATTCTTGAGGATAAATCCAAACAGCAGATTTGAATGCACAATTTGCAACATGGACAATTACCAAAAATAAATTTAGCAGCATGGGGACAGGGTGATCAGGGTAACACTTTTCTATTCTGTACAACAAGAAGACTACATTAATTGACTGCAATACACTCTGGTAGTAAGCAAATAATTTTCTCCATTTCGATTCTACTTGTACAAATCTTCCTTGCTCCCAAGCAACAGGAACAAAACAAAATCGTGTAAAAAACTTAAGCGTTAGGTCGTAACGATCGTATTCTTTTTTAGTAAGCATGACGAAAAAATTTAAAAAGATTAGTGAAAACTAAGTAATGTTATGCAAAATTGTTGATGAAAAATTAGAATTGATATTTTATCAATATATGTCCCCGCATTATAAATACTCACCTTAAAGAAGAAACTCGAGCAAAATAAATTCAAAAATTAACTTCAAAACGGAAAATGACCCGCAGACAACAAAATGTGTCAATAGGTAGTAAGGGTCAAGGTAATATTTTTTCAATAAAAATTTGTTGATAAGAGTGGAATAACTTAACAGCATTTTTTTTTATAAAATTTTAACAAAATGTGATACATAAATTCATTTCAGCTGCACACCCATGTAAACGATCAAATTCAACTTGACAAAAGTGAAATATTCATTCTTACTTACAAAAGTTTAATCCACTTTCTATCATACCGTATCAATCGCAGAGTTCGAAGAAAATATCAAATCGATATATATCACGATATATATCACGATATATATCATGATATTTATTTCGGAAAATATCATGATATTTTTGATATTTTCATTAAACAACAGTTTTTGAATTAGAGACAACTCATAAAGCCATAGGCGTAAGTGTAAAGCATGCAGGACGTAAAAGTGCAGTATTATTCAAGCGAATGAATGAAATAAATTCAACCTGTGATATTTTGTTTTATATAGCTATTTTATTTCCAAGCACCATTAATTTGGTTGGTAGTTAGTTCCTAATCAGGTGATTAACAATGCCATGATTTGAGTTTCAATTGACCCTAACGTGTGAACTGTGTTAAAAATATCAAATGCGTGAAAATAACAAAAATATCAAAAATATCAAAAATATCTGATATATATCAAAATATCCGATATTTTTGATATTTTTAAAAATATCATGATATTTTCGAACTCTGATCAATCGTCTTATATCTCAAAATCTTAGCATATTTTTACACAGAATAGGTGCTCTGGTTCTTATGCTTAAAACACTCAATTGAGTGCTAAATGCACTGACACTAGTTCCTGTGATTATCTTATATGAGTCAACTACTGGACTATATTCATAGACAAAGCTGAACCACTATTCACTAGCACATACAGGGAGAGCAGACGGGAATAGTCGGAAATATAACATCATAACTACAACGAAGCTGTCTGTGAGTAATAAAAAAAATAAACCAATGGAAATTAATTTTTAATTAAATTGAAAAGACGTAAAATGAGAGCAAAAGAGGTTAAGCGAAAATTAAATAACTTAATTGAGGTAGAGATTATGATCAATCATATTGACACTTATGCTATTTTCTAAGAAATAAATTGAAAAATACAATAAAATAATTATCTAGTAGTGCCTTGAGTCAATACCTCGGTGAATTGTATTGCCCTTTGCTTCAAATATTAAACAGCATTGACAATTAAACCCATAAAGTAGAATCAATTAAACTAGAAGTGTTTAATTTTTCATAAGTTCATCTTACTAATCAATCAAAATTGTCCGTAATATTCAATTGAAGTATTTATTGTATACTAGTTCTCATAAAACCACCTTTATTTTTGATTTCTTAAAAAGTTTTGTGTGCTATAAAATGTTTTGTACAAAAAGGAAGCAGATCATGGAAACATCGAAAGTCTACTACACAAAAGTTTCATTTCAGAAAATCAAAGATGAAAGACTCAATTNGCAGATCATGGAAACATCGAAAGTCTACTACACAAAAGTTTCATTTCAGAAAATCAAAGATGAAAGACTCAATAATTGAGTCTTTCAGACGAAGGCATTGGTTTATAGTAGTAAACAACAAACTTTTTGGCTTTTAGTAAAGAAAATATTTTGAAATACTGCAAACGTCGGCAGATTGTTTCAAAATGTTTAGTATGGCTCAGGTTTGTATATACCATGATCTAGAGTCTATTTCTCAATCTAAAATCCAAAATATTTTCCATATTAAAAGGAAAATAATATCATATCAAAATTAAACCACATCCTATGCTTGATGTAGTGGAACTTGTTTACTATGTAAAACTCATTTATTAGTAGTTGTACGTCTACGGTGAATCCAAATCAAAGCGCATTGCAATGAGGATACAGGAAGGTCACACATATAGCGAATATAGGTTGCTGGATTTTCCATCTCAGTGGAGATTCACAACAATCGAGATCGGCTGTGCGGTGATGGCAAATTCAACAAACACAGACAGAAATTTTTTCTAAGCTTATTATTTTAAATATAATACATTTAGTTGCTGCACTTTCCTTTCGTCAGCAGTTACTGGTAAGGACACTGCGTCTCTCAAATTCTTATTGCTAAAAACTACTTGTTGTGTTTCTAACCATTGTGATGTTATATTGTCTATCTTACTTCTCTGGGTTCATTCAGATAAGTTATACTTAACACATCTTACAAAAAAAAATGTGGTATCAATTCAATTTGTATAAGGTTTATGCTGAAAAATTGGATTTCAATAAACTACATGTATNTGGTAAGGACACTGCGTCTCTCAAATTCTTATTGCTAAAAACTACTTGTTGTGTTTCTAACCATTGTGATGTTCTATCTTACTTCTCTGGGTTCATTCAGATAAGTTATACTTAACACATCTTACAAAAAAAATGTGGTATCAATTCAATTTGTATAAGGTTTATGCTGAAAAATTGGATTTCAATAAACTACATGTATNAAAAAAAATGTGGTATCAATTCAATTTGTATAAGGTTTATGCTGAAAAATTGGATTTCAATAAACTACATGTATTATCAAAGATATATTGTCCATAGCTGTAAGCAATTTTATTCATTGCATCTACCATGTCACCAATCTATCAATTTTTCGGTTGAGTACTATAAGCAATATAAATAAACCGTTGCAAACAAGCATAATCAAGTGTTGCAATGCATAAAATTTTGGGAGGAAGGTGAACGATGGGTCGGGTAATGTCTGGGGTAGAGTAATGACTGGTCTCGGGTAATACCTAACACTTTTTAAGGTCGGGACCGACTGATGCCCGGGGTCGGATAATGACCACGCTCGGGTAATGCCCGGGCTCGCGTAATGTCTGGGATCGGATAATACCAGAGGTCGGTTAATGTCCGAGGTTGGGTAATGCTCAGGGTTGGGTAATGCCCTGGGTCGAGTAATGCCCGTGGTTGGGTAATGCCCGAAGTCGGGTAATGCTTGGGGTTGGGTAATGTCCGGGGTAGTGTAATGCTAGNTGCCCGTGGTTGGGTAATGCCCGAAGTCGGGTAATGCTTGGGGTTGGGTAATGTCCGGGGTAGTGTAATGCTAGGTTGTTAGCTTGTTAGGTTGTTAGGATGCGCTGGGTGGGGTTTGAGACATGGGCTATTCTGTAGTGAAAACGCCCATATCGATCCATCCATTGGCAATCGAAATATTCGAGTTAATATTTANTGCCCGTGGTTGGGTAATGCCCGAAGTCGGGTAATGCTTGGGGTTGGGTAATGTCCGGGGTAGTGTAATGCTAAGTTGTTAGCTTGTTAGGTTGTTAGGATGCGCTGGGTGGGGTTTGAGGCATGGGCTATTCTGTAGTGAAAACGCCCATATCGATCCATCCATTGGCAATCGAAATATTCGAGTTAATATTTAACATGTAAATTTCCATAAGACAAAAATTGAATTTCGGGAGAAAAATAAAAAAAACTAGGTCAGAGTTGACGGATATGTCTTATATCCGTTCCTACTGCATGGGCTATCGAATAGTGAAAACCACATCTCGATCCGTCAATTAGTTTTTGAGTTAGAGCACCGACGGATGGATGGACGGACGGACAGTCAATTATTATTTACTAGCAAAGTAATCAATTGAAACAATTAACACTTTTATAAAAATGATTTCAAAACTATGTACTAATATTCTGTAATAATTAATTATCTTACAGGAAAACGTCTATTTCCGAAACCAGATAACTCAACCCCGTCTCACCTCACGTGGCGGTTACCATAAACATTCAAATAATGTGNATCCGTCAATTAGTTTTTGAGTTAGAGCACCGACGGATGGATGGACGGACGGACAGTCAATTATTATTTACTAACAAAGTAATCAATTGAAACAATTAACACTTTTATAAAAATGATTTCAAAACTATGTACTAATATTCTGTAATAATTAATTATCTTAATACCACTACTATAAATCTGTGTAACAAGAGTATCGACAGTATTTTTTAAGTACAAAATAAGCTAACAAATTNTAATACCACTACTATAAATCTGTGTAACAAGAGTATCGACAGTATTTTTTAAGTACAAAATAAGCTAACAAATTCATAACAATTCATCTAATTGAACCCATGTGCAATATGGCTACACAATTCATGACAAAAATTTTTTGGAAAAGTAGTAAAATCTAAACATAACTTGAGCAATCTGTAATTTTTAAATTCACTCACACATCAGCAACGAAAGAATATTATTCTTCCTGATGGCTTTGTCTTTTTTCTATTAGTTGTTTCTGCCGCTCTTCTGCAAGTGTAATTTGTATCTTGATCAACTTATTTTCAATCACAGCGGTATCCAATTGGCCCTTGAGATGAGTATGTTCCTCCTCTAGAAGAGTAAGTTGAGCTTTTTGAAGATTTAATTTGTCTCGACATTTACTGCGATAAGTAAGTGAAGCTTTATTGTTCTTAGTACGACGGTCATAATATTTTGCATTCTTGGCGTCATTTGATACAATCTGAAAATTTTCAAATTTTAAAATTAGCTTCTATTTGGATGCTTCATGTCAAATTTTTCACGCCTCGAAGTTGCATCGATTTACTGCGCCAGAAAGAATTTTTTCAAAAAGTATAATTTCTGTGTCATGTGTCAATATTAATTNACGCCTCGAAGTTGCATCGATTTACTGCGCCAGAAAGAATTTTTTCAAAAAGTATAATTTCTGTGTCATGTGTCAATATTAATTAAACTAGTACACAAGTNGCGCCAGAAAGAATTTTTTCAAAAAGTATAATTTCTGTGTCATGTGTCAATATTAATTAAACTAGTACACAAGTCAAGTGGTTCTAATAATTTAAACTTACTCCTTTTCCCCTTTTTGTAGATGGCGTTGGAGTTGACTTCACTGATGAAGTCGTTCCATTGGTTGCTAAATCTCTGGTGTGGACAATCACTGACTGACGTGCAATAATTTGAAGTTGAAATCCTTCTGACTCTGCTGATGGTTGTACATCGNTGTGGACAATCACTGACTGACGTGCAATAATTTGAAGTTGAAATCCTTCTGACTCTGCTGATGGTTGTACATCGTGAGATGGCTCTGTAGATGATGCGTTGACTCCGTCATCGTTCATTTTCTCAAAATTATTGTTACCAAGTAAAACATTTTCAAATGGAGACGCAATTTTAACAAACATTTTATCAAATTCAGACCAATCTGTTAAAATTAATCATAAAAAATTATATAAATTTTATTAAGTAATTAAAAAACTCAGGTTAATGATGTACGCAAAATGGGTCTGTTTACCAACGACATTAATCGTCTCCAAAAAAAAGTCCTTGAGAAAATGGTGTTCCAATTGCCAGTCATTATTTGATGATATGCTACTAAAAAATGCATCATTTGTAGACATTTTGTCGTAAAAATTTGAAACTGTTTGGGGTAAAATTTAGCGTAAATTAATTAAGATAAATTCTTTTATAATAACCTCAGCTGACTGACAAAGAAAGTCGAAAGGAATAGACGAGACAAAGAGAAAATATGGAAGAATTAAATTCCTATTTTGTAAACTGCGCATGTGTGGGAATCATGTGCTCTTATTTTTCTTAAGTCTGCTAATAGCGGGAGTTATTTGAAAGTAATGACACAAGGTCAGCGATTGTCTCATTCATGTCAATGCGCATGTATTTAGATGGTGATATGTTAATCAGAAGACTTTTTGTACTCAAGCGAAAATTTGTTTAACCCTATTTTTTAACTACTTAAGGAAGAGAGTTATGAAACAAAAACTGAAGAATTAACAGCTTACACTCATGGGTGTTAGGACTAAAATTTCCGCGAAATGTTATTACTTATTGAATTTTGTCCGTCTATTGATTCTTTGTTCGTCAGCAAAGTCACATTACAAAATTTGACTGTTTTTTGTTTTAATTTAAAACACTAAAAATTCAAAATTTAATTCAAAATATCTTCATATGTACAGGGTGAACCAACTTAATCCGGGCCGTAGAAAGTCGCGTTCACCAAAAAAAATTTAAGACAGCAAATAAAGAGCGCGAAATACAAAAGTTGTAAGGAATNGTAGAAAGTCGCGTTCACCAAAAAAAATTTAAGACAGCAAATAAAGAGCGCGAAATACAAAAGTTGTAAGGAATTTAGCGTGTGTTTGAGAAAACATTCCTCTGGAAAAATTAATTAATTTAAACAAAGGCGATTCTGTAATGCTGAAAGATGGGTAGTTGAGAGAATGAGGAACTAGAGGAATGGGGTACGATCCCTTGGCATCTATTCCACCTGACTCAACAGAGAACCTGCCGACCCCTCCTCTCTCTGTCTCTCTGCTTTGCTCCATTGCTTTGCATCGGAACAGATATTTTATAGTGATTACAATAAAATTAACTTCACTTCCATCATTTACTATTGTCTATCGCCTGTCCCAACCCGTTTTTGGTGAAAGGCGAAGAAAGAAGGCCCGGATTAGTTGGTTCACCCTGTATCATACGTTTTTGAACGCATTTCAACAAATGACGAATAGTAAAATTTAGGAAATTTACTTTAGTTCTTCTTTTGGAACTGCTAAGCCTTATTTTGTTGGTTATCACTATTTTTATTTGTTACGAATCCCACACTTACTCGTAAATTCTAACTTTTGCAATTTATTTTTTTAACACTATTCAGAGCGTCTAGAGTAAAAATTAATTTGTATATTTTAAATAGTATCCAGTTTATCAGATAGAATTTTGAAAACGTCGAATTGAAAGAAATGGCGAGAAGAGAAAATTAGAAATTGATACAAATTTTCAAAACTCAAAACTAATAATTGACAACACAATAGCACAACACATCGGTTTTCTCAACTTTTTCAACACCAAAATGTGCTTAATGCTAAAGTTTGAACCGAACGACATGTGCCATTAATGTTAATGCCATTATTAATTGGGTGCTCCCTGGATGTCTTAAGTTGGAATAGTGTCACTTTGATCCACCACATTTACAATACTCAAAATGAAACAATCAACAACTCTGCAAAGTTTCGAGTCATTTGAGTCATTGAACTGCAAGCACCGCTAATGCTAAATGGAATGTCACCTAGTGGACAAATCTCTCAACTGACAATAACATCGTATTCATTAAAATTGCTCCATTACACCTCGTAAACAAGAATATATCACTTTTAGAAAATTGGAAATGCAAAGCAGAATACGATTACTGATTACTACCTTTTCAAATATGAAACTTATTCAGCATCTTTAAATTAGTTAATTTGGTAAAATATTTGAAAACAATTTCAAATAATTTCAACTGTTTATACAGATTTTATGGATATGTTACTAAGTTGAGCACTTTTTTCGTCCCTGTGTACTTTCATATATGATTATTTTTAATAGGTANCCCTGTGTACTTTCATATATGATTATTTTTAATAGGTATGTAACGAATACCGGTATTCGGCCGAAAAACGAATAACGAAGCTTCGCTTCGTTCTACAAACGAATAACGAATATTCGGCCAAATATTCGTCCGAATATCTTATACTGCGTAAGTGGGGTATCTATCGAAAGGTCTCAGGAACGGGAATTGCATTCATGCGTCAGAATTACGTTTTGATGAATACCGCAGATTTTATTTTTAAGAACTTTGTTTAAAGCAAAGTAAGTAAATTTAATTTTATCTGGTACTCATAGTTGAGTCGAGGCAAATTGTGATGTATGACTCACTTGAGATTACAGGAACATACAGCACTTCTAAATCGCTCTTTTGACATTTTAGATAATTACTACTAGCGAAATTTCAGTGAAATTTTTTTATCAGAAATTTGAGATTCTTTCTTTCTTCCATATCAGAGTCAAGATACCCGAATCCGAACCCCAGCCCCAGCCACCAAAATATTTCCAATCGGAACCAGTCGCAAAATATACAGTACAGTTTGCTTCTATGGTAGAGAGTTTTTTAAAGATTAGTTTGTATTTTTAGGTTCTTTTTTATTATTTTAGTTTATTTTAGTTTTTTCTTACGTTTGTTTTTTCACCTTTTTTTTTTTTTGGTTTTTGAAGATTTTTTTAGGTTTGAAGGTATGCCAGTTTTTAAGGTCTATGTTTGGTTTTATTTTAGGTTTTTTTAAGGTTTTCTTTAGGTTTTTATTTGTTTTTTTTTAAAGTTTTTTTTTCAGGTTTTTTTAGTAGCATACCTCCAAACCTAAGAAAACATAAATAAAAACCTAATGAAAACGTAAAAAAACCTAAAAAAAATTAAAACCTAATCTTAAAATCTGGCATACCTTCAAACCTAAGAAACCTAAAAAAAATAAACCAAGAACCAAAAACAAACCTTAGAAAACAAACCTAACAAAAAAAAACGAAAAATAAAAAATAAATCTTTAAAAAACTGGCTACCTTACAAGCAAACTATACTGTATATTTTGCTACTGGTTCCGAGGAGTTGAATTTTGGTGGACGGTGCTGGGATATCGGAATGGGGTATCTTGTCTCTGGTTTCTTCCATTCTGAATTGCTGTTGTGACTGTGACGTTTTAGTTCACTTGGATTCATGTTCAAACTCGCTTATTTCATGTTTGAGATATTCGGCCGAATATTCGTACGAAGCTTCGTCATGAGACCCCGAATACGAATATCTGTATTCGTCGGTAAAATAGGTCGATTATTCGTTCGGACGAATATTCGTTGCATCCCTATTTTTTAACCTAAAATGAATTTTAGTGCAACCATTTAACATCACGTTTAGGTTCAAAAATGCACATCGACTAGGGTGCACAAAAGGTCTTAAGTTTAGTAATACCCCAGATAAATCCTTCATTCTGATGACTCTTCCCTTCTCTCTTCAATAGACACTTGGTGTGGCTCTTTTGTATTTTTAATTTGATTCTTGACCATCATGTTTTCATCATTGTAAGTTCTCATTGGATCTTGAGTTGACTATGCTCCTCCTCCAATCCACCAACTCGAGCCATGTCAAGATCCAACTTCTCTTCATATCTGACGCTGGAAGTACGAGTTGAATTTCTATTTTGAATCCGATTTCTCCAAAATTTTAAATTCTTCTGGTTTTGAGGCAATCTGAAATGATATTTATAAAAATATATAAGTTCGAGTTCATGTGTTGTATAGTAGACATATCTACAAATTCAACCCTAGCAATTTTTTATTGAGCAGTAATTTTTTTTTAATTTTATAATTAAATTATTATTGTCCAAACACTCCTAGTTCAAAGTCTTCTAGTCTGTAAAATTCAACCTATAAATTTTTGTTAAATAAATTAAATTTACCCTTCTGTATTTCGTTGTAGATGGAGTTGGAACCAATTTTATGAAAATATTCATAGGAATTTTAAAATCCGCCGTGTGAACGATTACTGATGATCGCGGGAGTGTTTGAGTTAAGTTTCGAACTGGTTCTCTTGACTGTTCAAATTTGAATGAGCGTACCGAAGATGATGGCTTCATGAATTTATTAACTTGCTTTTTCTTGGTTTTCTTAACACTAGTCAGTTCATTTCCGAATGGATTCTCAATTGGACGGTAAGTTGTACCCAATTCTGACCAATCTGTCAAACCGAATAACAAAAACAATAAAAGTTACTAAACATGGAAAAGATACAGGAGAAAGGAAATAAAAAAACATTTTACCATGGAAATTAACCGTCTCAAAAGTATATTCACTGGGGAGGTTTCCATGAGGTTCATTGTTAACGATAGGTGTCTTTTCACCAAAAAATCTATAATTTGTTGTCATTTTGAACCAAATTAAAAAAAATGTTTCATTCATAAATCTATGTGAACTAATTCCTTGATGCGGGGTCACTGACGGACAATGGGAGAACTAAAGGAGTTGAAAATGAAATCCTAAAAAATGTTGTACTATTTTTACTGCGCATGCTGGTGTAAACTGCTCTGCTTTGTGAGCAGTCGGTAAGCGCGAAAGTTTAAAATTAGAGTCACATGGTAAACTTGTGTCATATTGGAGACAAGAGATGTCAGTATCAATTATCTAGTTTTTATTAAAGTGGCCGAAAACAAAGTAACCTAAGAACCTAACGGTGTCCATTGAAGTGGCAGCAATCCTACGCTTTTAGTGCTTAGGTTTTTAGTAGTGATGCACCGGAAGTGACTTCCGTCACGAGACACCGGACCGAAAATCGGATTCGGTGGAACCGAAAGTTACTGCAAAAATTCCGGCCCGAACATTTTTTCAAACCTCGTGAGGTGTCCATCGAAATAAAATGAGCATAAATAACGCCTGTTGTATACTTTGTTCGTCGTCGTTGCTACGCCATCGCTTACTCCGTTCGTAATTTTTTCAATATATACTGTTTCCATTCGTTGTCGGATGATTTTTTTTCTTTGCTTTCTTTGCTCGTTGTCACACGAATTGCTAGCAGGAAGTATATAACGGACTTTTTAGAAATCTTTGTTTTGTCTTTGCGTCATCGTTGTTTTTCAAAAAAGTTGAAACAGTGTCAACTTTTCGGAAGAAAAAGGTTTCATTTTGAAATCAAAATAATTGATATTTGAATTTTTTCAACTCTGTTGGCAAGGCACAAAATTAAAAAAAATTTTTTTTTTTTTCAACTTTTTAAAACGCAAAGGCAACACATCAACTAAATAAAGTATACAACATTTTTACTTTGTCTGGTTGTTGTCGAAACAACAACCAAACAACACTAAGAAACTATATATTGATTCTCTGTTCTTCCCTATGGCAATTCTCGTGGCAAAGCACGAAAAAAGCAAAGTATACAAGAGGCGTGACAACATCAAAACCGATTTAATTCATTATATTCAGCTGAAAATTTTTTACAAACGATTCTATAGTGAATTTCTTTTGATTTTAGGTCAGTGATAGACCACTTTGTATTCCCCTTAAACACCGCTGGGCTAGGCTTTTTTTTTGACACTTTTCTTAGTGAAAGTGTCGAAAGAAGCAAACTGAAAAAATTAAGTATTATAAATGTTTTTAAAACGACAGTTCATCTAGGCCTACCTTTGATTTATGTTTGGCCTTCAGGTGTAATCTCATTGGTGTCGTAAATGTATTTCTCCCAAAACCACCGCGAAAAAAATCGTTGTTACACAACGTACACTTGACTTTTGTTGGATCTATAGTCCANCCTTCAGGTGTAATCTCATTGGTGTCGTAAATGTATTTCTCCCAAAACCACCGCGAGAAAAATCGTTGTTACACAACGTACACTTGACTTTTGTTGGATCTATAGTCCATAAAATATTTCCAGAACGAGCTAGTCCGTCATGTCCCAGGTTTAGAATTTTTTGTTGATTTTGATGAAGAACCTGACAGCATTGATTAATTAATTTTAATCTAGCGTTCATTCATTTCAAAGTAATAATAAGTTAATTAGTTTACTCACCTGGACGCGCACTTGGATGGGTTGTATAATCAGAATTTTCATTATCGTCACCGTCGATTTCTACCGTAGAGGTCTCAGAGTTCGTCATTTTTGTTGAAAAGCTCATGAATAATTATATTAAATATCATAGACAGTTTCACTAAGGAAATAGTAAAGATATTTTGAGAAATAAATAAAACTCGTGATTTTGTCGAAATTTCGCTTATGTTTGCATTTCGTGCTCTTGAACTAGTGCTATAACTACCTGCTGAACTACCTATATATCCACACTTCAAAGTGGAAAAATTCTGGCCGGATGTGCTGCCGAAAGTTTCGGTAGAATTTGACGGAACCGGAATAACCGGATATTCGGTTCCGGTGCCGGAAATTCCGGTGTACAGTATATCCAGTGCATCACTGGTTTTTAGATTAATATATTTTCGGCAATTTCCAATGTTTCGGCCAAAAATCGTACTCTTAGTGCTTAGGTTAGTTTATTTTCTGCCACTTCAATAGACAGTAATTCTCTTACCAATCAAAATTCTTCATGAATCTGCTAGTCATGCGTTTTGTTAATATCATTGAAATTTATCTGGGGAAATTGAAATTTTTCTATTGTATCAATATTGTGATTAAATTATTCTTGTGTTCTCGGTTAATTCGACTTCTTCACAAATTTTTTTAGTACATGAATCTTGTGTGACGGGGCTGACCCGCCACTTTGAGATTGAGACAGGGATTGCCACAAAAATTTGATCTCTGGTGAGGTATGATCCCACGTCTTGGATATTCCGAACCCAACGCACTACCATTTTTGCTACAGAGCCGAATCCTGTCCTTAATCTCAATACAACTCCGAAACTCACTTGTGCTTTCCATTGACACAGGCCATCTCCTCCTTCATTGCCAGGTAAGGAGTTGGGCCGGTAGTCTTCGGTTCCCGAAGGCCGAGGGGGCGATCTTGGCGGCGGGAAACTTTAAGAATTTGAGCATAAGACTCAATCCCCACTGTACTCATAAATGACACAGTAGACTCCTTACCTGACCTAAAAATTAAGTACATCCGATTTTGGAAGAAATAAAATGTTTCATGGACAGTGGTCCAATTTTGGCAATAGCAAAGGCGATATTCCCAAAATACACAAAACCCATTATATTCCAAGGTACTACAGCTATCGTATTCGTTGGAATATACCATTCTCGCGCATTCTGCTCGTGATGTATGCCGGGTAAAATTTTATGGCAAACTCTAGGTCATGCAACTCATTATACGTTTAGTATACTACTCCCAAACATTTGCTTTCAGCTCTTTTTGTAATTTTCAGGCTCCACCAAACGAATAATTCCTGGACGAATAATTCATTGAATAATTTAGAGAATGAAAAATTCAGTGAATTAAAAAAATATTTTGGCAAATTATAAACAAGTGAAAAAATATTTTTTTAAACTTCTTTACTTAAGTTGCCTTTTACTATTTTATATTTAAAGTATTCTTAACTTATACGATGGAAGCGTATTATCCTTCTTTCACAAATATTTTTACAATTTTATCTGATGTTTTCCCATAAAACTGTCAGTAAACTTTCAAAATTAATTGGAGCTTTCAAAATTTTAAATAGATTTAGGATGCTATTCAACAAAACGGTATATATTCCAAAGGACTGAGACGATATATTGTCATCCGAGTTGCAAAAATATCGAAATCAAAATTTCTTGTTTTAACTCCTTATAAAGAATAATTTGTGAATACAAATAATTCGAATAAAGATGAATTTTTCGGAAAAATACGGAATTTTTCGAACCCTACTTTCAACACGTCTATATGACACTTGTTCGACTGAATCCTGACAGTGAAAAATATTTCCATCTACCCAAAGGTTTCGGTTCGTATCGAAATACGTTTGATCAAGCCTACTGCTTAAGGAAGCTAACAAAGGAACTTATATGTCGTAGGATTATAATTTACTAACATTTCTTATGCCTTGAATTGCTAAAATTTTTCCCCTTTGATTTTGGGAACAAAGCCTATATTATTCTCTTCCTCTCAATTCACTCTATCACATCCAATTATAATTTTTTTTTCGCACCATATTAACAAAAAAGTTGTGAGCACTTGAGCCGGAATAGTAATCTGATTTTTGGTTTGATATAATTTTTTTAAATATTCTCATGATAATCTGTTTAAATGATAATCTGATGAAGTATCAAACGTCAAATCATTCATCTAATGCAAGTCTCTCATATTTAGGTTAAAAACTTGTTAAACATTTAATTGAAATGGGTTTTAACCAAAATTTGGGTTCGATTGCACCAAAGGGGACCCAATATTTTCCCACAACNCATTTAATTGAAATGGGTTTTAACCAAAATTTGGGTTCGATTGCACCAAAGGGGACCCAATATTTTCCCACAACAAAATTTCACAATCATGTTATGTGTCCCTCTTGAGCGATGAAATGACCTCTACAAATGTTACTTAGAATAGTTCAGTGACCAACTTTTCCTAATAAAATTTTTCTTTGTGATCACTTGTTCAAATTTTTGAAAATTTTGAAAATTTAAAAAAACTGAAAATTTT
>NIPM01000056.1:877136-906605 GCA_002738285.1 Holacanthella duospinosa
GTGACCACTTATATTCCCTCATAACCAGCAAAATGACCTCTACAAAAGTTACTCTACTCAAATACTCGAGTAACATTTACTTTCATACTTTTTCTCTGCAGTGACCTATAAACAAGTCAAACTGAAATTTAATAACAGTTCATAAATACTTTTTCGGAGACGTCTGCAAAGCCGGGGGACGTGGACGACTCTCTGAATGCCGTCCCAAATTCTATTGTTTGACTGGGTTCCATCCAGGGCTTTTTATAGCTAGATTGTATTCTGTTGCGCGGAATATTAATGAAATCTCTTTAAATTTTTTATAAGATTATGATTTCCGTTAAATGTGGACGTACAATTTGACATTGGAAACGCACAATTTCTTTCAACTGTGCAGTGAGTTTTCATGTGGTCTGATTTCCGTATCGTAATTGGAAACGGCATACCGCATTCGGGACACCAAAGATGATATGGAATGCCGAAAGGAGAGAATTTAAATTCTGACGTGGTAGAAGGCAGAGCACTTGTGGGATCCTTTTCTGCAAGATGTACTGAAGGAGGCATTTCTGGTTGCAAGGTAGGGTCTTTGTCTTGGGCAAATACGGTTGCCAGTGGTGCTTATCCCACTGTAACTTCGTCAGCCAGTTGAGCAGAAACATAACTTTCCACGAAAACTTTCGATGCCCATTTGTCGCAAACAGCGCATCGAAACGCCTGTGTCATTTGGTCCCGGCATGGCGCAGCAGGACTGATGTACATAATGGCCCTCACAATCAGATATACCTCCGTTGAAGCGCAACACCTTCCCGTTGTCCACTAAGGAATAATCGCAAAATGGACAAACGTGTGATACCATTTTTCGAAGTCATGACTGTTTTCAATGAATGATGTTTGTGTAGTTTGAGGTACCTTTGTATCGTCTATAAATTTTATTTTACACCCCGAGAAAGGTTGAGTTATATTTGCAAGACACCCAACACGGTCGGTATTTATAGTTTAGTAAAATTATAAATTCAGGAGTGGGATAAAGGAAAAGGTTTTTGCATGTTTTCATTTAGTGCTCGCCATGATTAAAATGATGCTTAAGTAAACGGGGGTCAGACTCGATTCCCAGCAGTGGGAGTCGAGTATTCTGAAAATAGAAACAAAGAATGAATTAGATATGAACTTACATACTAAATCCATCGAGCAGATTAAATTAACTTTCGTTATTAAACCTGCTTAAACTGATAGCCTTTCATAAATNGGGAAAATATTGGGTCCCCTTTGGTGCAATCCAACCAAAATTTGTAAGATTCGATTCCGAAATCTGTTTTTTTGCCCTTATACTTTGCAAGTGAAAGATTGTTCTTGCCAGAAGTTCTTTTAAGTTCATACATGTGTGGAAGGTGAATGTTTTAATTAATTTCGCTGTTGCTACCCAAACCTTTTGGGATTCCAGNGGGAAAATATTGGGTCCCCTTTGGTGCAATCCAACCAAAATTTGTAAGATTCGATTCCGAAATCTGTTTTTTTGCCCTTATACTTTGCAAGTGAAAGATTGTTCTTGCCAGAAGTTCTTTTAAGTTCATACATGTGTGGAAGGTGAATGTTTTAATTAATTTCGCTGTTGCTACCCAAACCTTTTGGGATTCCAGATGGGATTCCAGATGGGATTCCAGATGGGATTCCAAAGTTAATAATCGAATAGAATCTCAAGTAGCCCCATAGAGTTTGAAAAACGTGAAGTAGGCATACAAACGAGCCAATACAAAAAATNGAATGTTTTAATTAATTTCGCTGTTGCTACCCAAACCTTTTGGGATTCCAGATGGGATTCCAGATGGGATTCCAAATTTAATAATCGAATAGAATCTCAAGTAGCCCCATAGAGTTTGAAAAACGTGAAGTAGGCATACAAACGAGCCAACTGAGCCGAGTTTTTTGTTGGCTCGGCTCAGCTCGCTAAAATTTCAACTCAGCTCGGCTCACGGCTCACATGAGTTGAAAAATATTAGCTCAGCTCGGCTCATTTCTCAACTCGTACGAGCAGCTCGTGAGCCGACTCATGAGTCATAGTTTAGTTATATTCAAAAATTATTTTCTATTTCGACGTTGTGGTTACAAAAGTAGACTGGGGAATATACAAAGATATTCGAGATTGCCACATGTCCTACGTAGACTACGTATACTTTTTCAAGAAAACAATCGGTTGAAACAAAGTACGTTGTACGTCTAGCTTTGCTCTTGTAAACAAAATTAAAAAATGATGAACAAATTATGCAACAGTTACTGACATTATTTAAATTAATGAAATTCATTAATTTTTGTACAGACTGAGCCAAGAATACCTTGAATTGTAACATAGATTCAACCCAAAGTAACAAAAGTCAATGAGTTGAGATATTGTTTATGAAACAATTAACTAAATGGCAAAACGAATGGCGTTATCCTTTCGTCAAAGTTAAAAGGTTAATTTTCATACCATATAATAGTAATTTAGCAATTTATTTAAAAATTTTAACCCGAAAATTTGGCGAGCTAGCTCACGAGTTATTCCCGTTACTCGAATGAGCCAATGCTCCAGCTCAGCTCGGCTCGTGGTTCGTGCATTTACAAATAAGTTGAATTATCTCAGCTCTACTCGGCTCAAAGTCGACTCGCTCGTTTAGCTCGCGAGCTGGCTCAGCTCGTTTGCAAGCCTAACGTGAAGTATGGATGGAACCATAGTCAAAAGCGGACCGACCCTATTTGACCGTTTTTTCTAGGATTGAGATTGGAAAGTGAACAGTGAGGGTCTGGCATAACCAAGTTGAAATACTCCGAGGCTTAAATCCATTTGACTACAACATGTGACAATGGAAGAATGAAAATGCCGGTAACTGTCGTTGACTGTATAATGTCAGGTTTGTTAGTCGAAGATACCACATACGCTACATTTTTTGTAGAAACGGGTTTTTCGTANGACTGTATAATGTCAGGTTTGTTAGTCGAAGATACCACATACGCTACATTTTTTGTAGAAACGGGTTTTTCGTAATTTGCTTCTTCTTCTCAACAAGTATTCTGAGTGTGTCAAGATATTCTGTATTTCGCTCAGGTATTCATTTGATTCTGGAGTTGTCCACTTTTCATGTTCATGTCTTTGAAATATCGATGATAGAAATTGATGGCTTCATTTTGCCTTTGTAGTTTTCCAACACATCNCATGTTCATGTCTTTGAAATATCGATGATAGAAATTGATGGCTTCATTTTGCCTTTGTAGTTTTCCAACACATCGTTATATGCAAAAGTTTTAACAACTATGACAACACTTTTATAAATACAGGGTGCTAGAAAAGGCGATGGAGCATGGATAAAGGTTTCCCATCCCAACCAAACCCCTAAATGATGATACTACTGAATATTTAGAGTGTTGCACCACGCGCTAGTGGGAATGAAATGAATTCAAACCAAATGAAAAAAGAAATGTTAGTATTACGGTAATCAAAACTTAATATACAAAAATTTATTGATGAAATTAAATAAATTGATGAAAACGTTAACTTCTCTGAAAAAATTAATTAAAACAAAATTGATTAAAAACATTGACTAAAAAAATAACCTCCGAAACAAAATAAGACATACACTTTTTTTAAACTCTTATTCTCAAGTTCATCTTTTTTTTGCCCTCCAGATTCGAAATTGGAAAGCGGTGTTTGTAATTCGCCGCACACCACCTAGGGTGGGTTTGCATAGCTGGGCATATAATAAAAAAAAATCAACAAAATATAATTTATTGTAATTTATTAGTATTGTTCTCCATGACGGCGTACCCCGTACTCCATCCAAAATCAATTAGGTCACTATCGAATTTCCAAAATCTAGTTTGTTTATAAATGAATGACGAATAAACAAAATTGAGAATCTGTAGTATAATTTCAAATTAAATTTTTTTTATACGTTTTGTCAAGATTCCTTGACAACAAAGTTTCATGTTGTGAAGGAACGTTGCGGTTAATGATGAAAGTAGATGAGAAAAATAAGAAACAAGTCTGAAATGATCATTTGCGCATGTTTTGAAAGAATAAGACTCCCAAAAATCCTGGAATTCAGACTCATAGGTTGACTCCTGATTCGCAAAAACCCTGAGAGTCAGAGTCAAGAGAGTCAAAGTCAGTCAGGACTCCGGAGTCAGAGTCATGGATAACGCTAGGACGAGTTTTGAAATTAAGGTTTTTTTGTGGCATTATACATGGACGAGCCCATGAAAGATTNATTGACTCCTGATTCGCAAAAACCCTGAGAGTCAGAGTCAAGAGAGTTAAAGTCAGTCATGACTCCGGAGTCAGAGTCATGGATAACGCTAGGACGAGTTTTGAAATTAAGGTTTTTTTGTGGCATTATACATGGACGAGCCCATGAAAGATTAATATTGTGTGACAATGCGTGTGGGTTGGGGTTTTTAGAACAACCGACCGGAGAATTTAGAAATTCAAAGGTAGTACAAAAGATAAAATAAAAGTGTAATGACTTATTTTGTTTCGGAGGATAGATTCGCATAAAGTACCAAATAAATTTTCGTGAATTAAAAAAATTCCACACGGTGACAGGTGTCACGATGACTTCGACAATCAAAGGTTAAATTTTTTCTAATTGATTAAAATATTGATTTAAAATATTAAACAAAAATGTTTTCTAATTGATGATAATTAATAATTGATTGATTAAAACATTTAAATTGATTTCAGAAATAAATTTAATGAAAAGTTGTTTAAAATTTAAAAAAATTGTTTCAAGCGTTAATTTTTGATAAAGCTTCAAAACCTTACATAAATCATGTCGTAATACATGGATGCGGGTTTAGTTGAACATTATTTAAAACAACTTGCGAATCTCAAAAACTTTTCAACATATTCTCAAATCTAACATTCTTTTGGTTATCATAAATGTGAAGACTGATTGATAAATAAATTACAAAACACTTAGAAATGCGCCGAGCAAGAATTCAATCACCAATAATTAAATTTCAAGAGTAATATTTATCACTTACATCACCTGATTAATCCTTCCTTACGAATTCCCAAATAATTGTGTGTATCCTTGATCCTCCTAACCGAATCCAGAACTTAATACTTACAAGTTTCTGGAATGTGACAACGCCGCAGACTTTGGTCAATGCCTGCGGTGTTACTTGGGNAATTAAATTTCAAGAGTAATATTTATCACTTACATCACCTGATTAATCCTTCCTTACGAATTCCCAAATAATTCTGTGTATCCTTGATCCTCCTAACCGAATCCAGAATCCAGAGATTTGAAAATGAGAAGTGATGATAGGTTGATGGTCAATCAAACAATGAATCAATGCGTGCGTGTGTGAGATTAGCGTCAGACCAGAAAATAAAGGAGCTAAAATATTTGGGCGCGCAAATGTCTGGAGGGAATTTGAGCGAATGAGAGTGGATTGAGGGACGAACACGACGCGTTTTTTTTTCCTCTCGTCTTTTACTAGCAATATTCTCTCCATTCTCCATCGACTTTTCTAGCACCCTGTATATTAGTAGCATACTCAGTTGGAATAATAATTATACACACGTTCAACGACGACCTCAGCAGATCTAATAATAATACCGCACAGTTAAGCCTGCACAGAGAAACCAGAACAATTTTCTTCAAACTAATTCCAACTGAAATATATTGTCTCAAAGACTAAATTTTTATGCGGATGTATGCCACTCCAAATTCACATCTGACCACCAGATATCACCAATGTTAGCATTACGGAAACAGAGAAACCTATTTGATNGCCACTCCAAATTCACATCTGACCACCAGATATCACCAATGTTAGCATTACGGAAACAGAGAAACCTATTTGATGTGTCTAAAATTTGGCAGAAAGACAGATGACATGACCATTAGCAATGTGATAATGGATACCAACCTTTTAAAAATTGACCTCTGACCTCCGCAGGTCACCATAATTAGAATTATGAGAATATAAAACTGTTGGATTTGTCTCAATTCCAGCAGTGGGGCATCAGAGATATTGGTTATTCTAATTCTAGTAATAATATTTTTTACAAAAGTTGACGAATCTTGAACTATATGACAAGCCCAAAGTGTATAGTAATTAAATTTTTCAAGTTTATTATATTTAGTATTTACATTTTCTAATTTTGCTTTTTGTCCATTTTGAAAATGTTTCGTTCATAATTTCATAATTTATCCTGCAGACTTGCTATAATTTAAATTAATATGTAATAAAATTTGTGTAGTCTTCAGCAAGAACTTGTGCAGTCTCCAGTATCATATAGTAGTGCCAATCAGTATCGGTATTATTTTTGCAAAGGTCGTAAAACATGTAAAAGTCCGGGTTGTTAACTTCCTCAAATTTCTCCACCGCGTTATTGTTTTTTCCATTGTACAAGACGCCTTGGTCCATTATAAATAAACAATATTCAAACTTGCCCAAGTACACGAGATCAGCTAAAACTCTTTGTTTTTCTGCAATTAAAAACATGATATCAGGGAAATATTTATATAAAAATTAAATTACTGTTCAATTTACACGATTGATGAATGAATGAATATTCAACAAATGGTGTATAAAAATTATTTTTATATACAGGGTGCGAGAATAGTCGATGGAGCATGGAGAAAGGTTTTCCATCCCAACCAAACCCCTAAATGATGATCCCACTAAATATTTAGAGTGTTTCACCACGCGCTAATGGGAATGAAATGAATTCAAACCAAATGAAAAAAGAAATGTTAATATTACGTTAATCAGAACTTAATATACAAAAATTAATTAATGTGTGTAGTTGACGGAAGCAATGTTTAAGATTTGAGAGAAGTGGAAGCCCATAACATTGTCCCACTCCATAGCACACATTCCTTGCCATTCGTTGCCAGTGAGCGAGAATTCAAACTCCGGGTTGATAAGTCTAAAATTAGAAANCGTTGCCAGTGAGCGAGAATTCAAACTCCGGGTTGATAAGTCTGAAATTAGAAACAAATTGTAAAGTTTTAATTCGGTTATGTACCAAAACACAATGTCTCATTGGATTTACGCTTTGAAACATTTTAAAACAAGGGAACCTGTAATGTCTGCAATTGAATCCAAACATCGCATCTCGACCCTGAAAAACTGAATAGATGTAATTAGTGCCTCTCCACCCAAGGAGAGCCAGACGGGTGGAGTGAAGAGGCTTTAAATAAAGTAAGCCACGCCGTGCATGTCTGGTCCCCTCTGTCTCGACAACTGTGTAGTATCTGTGGTCGAAGTAAAAACGTGCAAACGCATTAATATATTGAAATCATAATTTCATTTAGTTTAAGCAAAGATATATTCTAAAAATTTTAAGTTAATTTAAGATAATGCTAGAAAGTAAATCCTGAACATAAATGAGACATTGAATACATTTGAATTCAACCAATGAATACCTCAAATCATTTGCTCGAAGTGGGTTTCATTGGCATGCATGCAATATCCAAGACGATCATAAAATTCACTTCTCACACGTCCAAACGTCTCTAACGGAATACGCTCAATTGTACCAATGATGGCTGCCTTCAGTTGTTCTATTGTTTCAGGACGTGGATCCTGGTAAACGACTGATTTCAAATAACCCCAGAGCCAAAAGTCCAATGGTGTTAGGTCTGGCGACCTGGCTGGCCACTCCATTGGTCCACGCCTACCTATTCATCTATCTGGAAAAGTTTGGTTCAGGTATTCCCTCACTTTGCGAGCAAAATGGGGAGGAGCGCCGTCTTGCATAAACCAAATTTCATTCTGTGGAATATTTTGTTCTTCTGCAGCTTGTAACATTTCAGGAAGCGCTTCTTTCAACATTTCCAGATAATTGTGCTGATTCACATTCTCGTGGAAGAAGAAAGGGCCAATGATTTTGTTTCCAAAAATGCCACACCACACGTGAACCTTTGGCGAACCCTGAGCTCTTATTGGCGAAATCCAATGGGGATTATCTTTCGACCAATACCGATAATTATGACGATTGACTTCTCCGTTCAAGAAAAACGTACTTTCGTCAGAGAAGACGATTCGTGAAATAAATGTATCATTTTCGTTGCATTTGTTGGTCATGCGTTCCGAAAATTCCATTCGTCTATCAGGATTCGCTCAATTGGTGTAAAATTTGAATTTTGTAAGGGTGAAACTTATTTGAATGAAGGATTTTCAATACCGAATATTGACTTATTCCGGAGTCCCGCGCTATTGCTCTAGAACTGACTTTCGGGTTTAGACTAATAGAGGCCAAAATGCCAGCCGAAACCTGGTCATTTGTTGCGGATTTTGGTCGACCCGAACGTTTCGCATCTTCCAAAGTGTACTGATTTTTAAATTTGTGAATGATTGCGACCATTGTTTTTTTCTGAGTTATTGGATGTTAGATGCCAATAGGATCTTGGTTGTACCGATCGATTATTGAGTTTTGCGATTCGTTCCAATATCGAAAATAAAGTTCAACAACTTTCGCACGCGCTTGAAGTGGCAACTTCATTTTTGAGGTGAACAAACGACTTGAAAATAAAATAAAGTTAATTAAACTATTGAGAAAACATTTAAATAAATTGGTGAAAACGTTAACTTCTTTTAAAAAATTAATTAAAAAAAATTGATTAAAAACATTGACTAAAAAATATCCTCCGAAACAAAATAAGACATACGCTTTTTTTAAACTCTTTTTCTCAAGTTCATCTTTTTCTGCCCTCCAGATTCGAAATTGGAAAGCAGTGCTTATAATTCGCCGCACACCACCTAGGGTGGGTTCGCATAGCTGGGCATATAGTAAAAGAGAAATCAACAAAATATAATTTATTGTAATTTATTAGTAGTGTTCTCCAAGGCGGCATACCCCGTACTCCATCCNTCAACAAAATATAATTTATTGTAATTTATTAGTAGTGTTCTCCAAGGCGGCATACCCCGTACTCCATCCAAAATCAATTAGGTCACTATCAAATTCCCGAAATCTAGTTTGTTTATAAATGAATGACGAATAAACAAAAATTGAGAATCTGTAGTTATAATTGAAAATTAAATTTTTTTTTATACGTTTTGTCAAGATTCCTTAACAACAAAGTTTCTTGTTGTGAAGGATTTCTTGCTGTGAAGGAACGTTGCGGTTAATGATGAAAGTATATGAGAAAAATAAAAGACAAGTCTGAAATGATCATTTACGCATGTTTTGAAAGTATAAGACTCCCAAAAACCCTGGAATTCAGACTCAGAATGACTGCTGATTCCCAAAATCCCTGGGAGTGAGAGTCAAGAGAGTTAAAGTCAGTCATGACTCCGGAGTCAGAGTCATCGATAACGTTAGGGCGAGTTTTGAAATTAAGGTTTTTTTGTGGCATTATACATGGACGAGCCCATGGAAGATTAATGTTGAGTGACAATGCGTGCGGGTTGGGGTGTTTTAGAACAACCGACCCGAGAATTTAGAAATGCAAGGATACTGCAAGCAAATAAAATAAAAGTGTAATGACTTATTTTGTTTCAGAGGATAAATTCGCATAAAGTACCAAAAAATTTTTCGCGAATTAAAAAAATTCCACACGGTGACAGGTGTCACGATGACATCGACAATCAAGGTTTAAATTGTTTCAAATTGATTAATTGATTAAAATATTGATTTAAAATATTAAACAAAAATGTTTGCTAATTGACAATAATTAATAATTGATTGATTAAAACATTTAAATTGATTTCAGAAATAAATTTAATGAAATTGTATTCAAAAGTTGTTTACAATTTAAAAAAATTGTTTCAAAAGTTCATTTTTGGTAAAGCATGAAAACCTCACATAAATCATGTCGTAATACATTGCTGCGGGTTTAGTTGAGCTTTTAAAACAACTTGGGAATCTCAAAAACTTTTCAACATAATCTCAAATCTTACATTCTTTTGGTTATCACAAATGTGAAGACTGATTGATAAATAAATTACAAAACCCTTAGAAATGCGCCGAGCAAGAATTCAATCAACAATAATTAAATTTCAAGAATAATATTTATCACTTACATCACCTGATTAATCCTTCCTTACGAATTCGCAAATAATTCTGTGTATTCTTGATCCTAACCGAATCCCGAATCCAGAGATTTGAAAATGATAAGTGAAGATAGGTTGATGGCCAATCAAACAATAAATTCAAACAATGAATGAAACAATCAATGTGTGAGTGTGTGAGATTAGCGTCAGACCAGAAAATAAAGGAGCTAAATATTTGGGCGCGCAAATGTCTGGAGGGAATTTGAGCGAAGGAGAGTGGATTGAGGGACGAACACGACGCGTTCTTTTTTCTCTTGTTTTTACTAGCAATACTCTCTCCATGCTCCATCGACTTTTCTCGCACCCTGTATATTATAAAGCAAAATTAAATTATATTGTCCCTAGTATTTGATTGTTAAGAGTTCCAGTAAAAATTTCCTATCCTGAAGCAACTCTAAACTACTCGAGTCAAGTATAAAGTATTGTTAGAAACATCAAAATTGTATATCTTACTGTTAAAATTGGTGATGATGTAGTTCTGTATACGCTCAAGGGTGTATTGTGGGTCTTTACACATCGCCCAAGCATGTGAAAGTTTATCCTGGTAATCATCCGGCATTCTTGTGATAAGTATAGAAATTCTGATACATTCTTCTTTTTTTCCACCTTTAAGTACTTCATCTCCAGCTACAAAGCCTAAAATAACACTAGTAAATACTATTAATCTGTACACTTATTTCTTCTATGTTAACAACATAACTTGATTCAAGGTATTAGTATTCTTACCAAAATCTATAGGTTTAAACTCTTGCAAGAAGCTCAAAAATCGAAAATATTCATGTGTTTGTCACTTTTGGAAACAATATCGAAATTAATTGTATCAATTCGTTCATTGTATTCATAGGTAAACAAATTGTGTGTGATAATTATATTATAAGGAATCCAATTAAACAACCATAATTATAATCATGAAATTTCGCAATTTGTAATTGTCATTTGTGTTAGTAACTATGCAATTGGCAATTTATAATTTGAATTCCAATCGAATGAAATGATATATGAAATGGTGTTTTAGAATTAGTATAATTTTTTCATTTTTTTTTCATTGATGTTCCATGCAAAATGTTTACGTTGAGGTTTTTCATTTAATGTTTTTTTATGAGGCGTGATTTTTGCTTGAGCCATTACCTGGATGACTTCAGAAAAGCAGAGTTCTTAATAAATCAAACCGCGGAAAGAAAATCATGAAGTTCATTAAAGTCGTATATCTTCATATTAAAATTAATTATCTCTTTACCACAATTACGCAGCACACGGAATACCAAAAGGCAGAATTTCTGGAGAGTTATACAACATGTTTGTAGCAGCACAAAAGCCGCAGAAATTTTGCCAGTTGCCAACCCAGAGAAACAAATTACTATTATAACACCGTGCTTTTGGCAGTGAGAATTCACAGAGAACATGGGAATCAGAAGAACGGAGCACAAAAATTCAATAATTAGAAATTTACCGTCTTTATCCTTATTTTTCTTGCATTTATAAAAGGATTGGGTGNGGGGCGGAATGTCGGCTGTCGGCATTTACAAATAAAAAGTATTTTAATTTTTATAAAAATTCGAATTTTTAAGCGTAATAGGTTTCAAAAATCTTCGCCGTATATATCGATTCTGCCAAAATTAACAAAGTCTATAGTCTATTTGCTATATTTTACAAAAACTTACCATTATTTGTAAGCTGAATTAATTGTAGAACAACCAAAATCACATGCGGCTTAAACATTCCGATATTTAAAATTCAAACCCTTAAGAAGTTGAGTAACTGAACCTCCACTAGTTGAACTGATTGAAGTAAATCCTTTGTACATTGACATGTTATGAATACAATTAATGTTCGACCTCAACTTAAATTTCGAATCTGTTTTGTTCATTGTTTAATTTTACATTATTTGTAGTTGTAGCCTTGCAATGCAAATTTTTATTTGTCAACCATTTTGCAGAAATAAGGTCAAAAGTGAAATGGAAATGTCTCCCGTTGTCTTGCAAATGAAAGTTGAATTTATATAATTAAGTCAGGACAAATTAAACTATTTTGCTATATGCATTTGATGTCTAATCTAATGAGTTAAGTTGTTCACTATAGAATGTTTCAATACAGTACATATCACTTACGAGGAGACCAATTTTGAATTCTATACTTTCAGAATCGGGGTCTTGATNATTTTGAATTCTATACTTTCAGAATCGGGGTCTTGATATGCGCTGTAGAAATTTTTAGGTTAATTTACTCATCGTCTGTCTGTCTGTTAGATTGTTTGCCCAGAATTTTTTTAAATTGTATTTGCATAACAAGATTTATAGCTAAACGTTTTCCAACTGTTGGATAAATGTTGCTGAATTTATAATCGTTTATTTTGGTGAGCATACATAGAAGGATTTGCAATTACTACCTACCGTTGAAAGACCGCATTCACTCAACCTCCCTATTNTTGGTGAGCATACATAGAAGGATTTGCAATTACTACCTACCGTTGAAAGACCGCATTCACTCAACCTCCCTATTAAAGAATCAAATAAACTTTACGGTGCGTTTGCGTAAATATTCACGAAGCCACTAAATAACTTACGGCATTCATGTCGGGCGGATTGACCTTGAGTTTGTTTTGATTTTGTGGAAAGGATTCTGTATCGCCCGGTGGTAATGTGAGGAGACTCGTACTTTGACAGTAGCCAATTTAGGCTTTGATCCCCAGAGACAATGACAAGTATGAGTTAAAACTCTCCTGTGAAATAAGGAGATCCATGTTCCAGTGTAGAAATACACCGGCTACTCTACTTCTTGTCTCACAATTTCAAGACTATTTATTCTGTTTGTTAATTATTTTAAATTATAATTAATTTGTTTTTGAAAAATGGCTAGTCAAACTGCAAAACGTAAAAATTAAACTAAAACCAAAAACATAAATCAGATAATTGATAATGTAAAAATGTTTTTGACGAAACTTAAAAACAGGAGCGTGAAATTCGGATAAGTTATTATAAATCATTTGTTTCCGAGATTAATTTAAATTGTTTTACCATGCGGTCTCTTACTAGATCCTCGATCGTGTAAGGAAAGTTTAGCTTTCTATAAACTTACTTGCAATCGCGGACATATCCAAAGCATGAGCAAACCAAACTTAGATAGGCAAGCTAAGATAATTTTTCCAGCCAATTTTCGGTATAACGGCACTAAAGTGTCTCATTGCCGAATTGGCTGAATGATAAGTCAATCGATCGGAAATTTTTTCTAGACTAAGGATATCACATCCATTGTTGCCGCTCAATTCGAGCTTTGCAAAAAAAAAAATGAAAATTTTTGCAAATGAAATATTTTTGTTGTAGTCAAATGGAGTGAAGCCTTGTAGTCTTTCAACTTGGCTAAGCCAGACATTCAGTTTTCCCTTTTCAATCTCATTCTTAGAAAACAAGGGTCTCATGGCGTCTGTCCGCTTATGACTATGGTTACAGCCATCACCTTACATGTTATTCAAACTCAATGGGGTTGCATGAGATTCTACTTACTGACAAACTTGAGGCAAGTATTCTGTGGCGCAAAAATCATATTTCAAATTCAAATGTTTAATAATTTGAATTTGGATTATGATTTTCGCGCCATTGATTTTCCTTCAAGTGTCTCCGCGTAGAATCCCCACGTAGCCCCATATAGTTTGGATAACATGTGAAGTGCATGGCTAAAACAATAGTCATAAGGGAAACCACCTTATATGTTACCGTTTTTTTAGGAATAGGATTTGATAGAGGCTACACTCCATTTGACTACAACATATGAGAGTAGAAGAATGAGTACAGCCCTTATCTCTTCCTCATCTATAGGGACACTATTTTAATATCGAAATAACCCACTGGTATTTAGTTAGAAGCTTTACAATCTAACAGAAATTTCATGGACAATACAAGTCTGGCAACAATTTGTGGCATTCAACTGAAACTTTCCAAAAATTTTTTTCAATTCTAGTGTATTCCATGGGTTCCAAAATTGCAGGAAGCCAGAGCCAGGTGGCTCAAGGTGGTTTCTGGCTCCCAGAAAGTGGAAGCCATGGCACTAGCTGTCTGTATTATGGAACTCGCTGTGGCTCTAGCTCCTAAATGACTAAACAAAATTTTTTTTGTACTGTTTATATTTGATTATTAAACTACTTTTAGTAAATTCCGATTACTTCTATACATGAAATTAAAGTTGGTAAAATTGAGAGTATGCTTCCGTTAAAATCCAAAGCAATTATAATTAAAAAAATTAAGCTTCCTTCGTCCTCGTTTAGAAGCAATAAGAAAAAGTAAATTAATGAAGGGTGGAGAAGGGGAGATGCAAATATCGAGCCATGCTAGTAAAGGTGTTCCTATTGCTCGAAATCAATCCTTGCTCCTCGGAAGCATTTCGACGATCAGTCAAGTTCAAAACATATAAACTCTGGAAAGCTCTCTTCAAAACCTGAATTTGAAATACAGAAGACAAATACAAATTCAAGGAACAGCTGTACAACAGTTTTCTAAATAGTTAATATTCCATGTGGCTAAATTTCTGATTGCTAATTTTCAAAATTTTAATAATTATAAGACTCTCATAATTCGGCCTAAAAACTTAAAAACAAAATCATTACATTTTAAGTTATATAACTATACTTATCATAAAATAGCACAATCTCACTTCGGGGGAGAACAACTTATGTAATAGTTGACGAAGGAAAGACTGTTAAATAAACTTTTTTTCAAATTCAAATTCAAAACTGGATGTCTTGAAAGGTTTACAGATTAAAGAAATATGACAGCAGTTTCAAAATTTTGCTTTCTTTCTGGCACCGAAGAACTTGCAACTTTGATTTTTAATCGTAACAGCTTTGGTGACATTAAATCCCAAACTAGCAATAACTCCAAGTACATTGTTCTTCGTTGTAGTGTCTAGCTTGCTAGATGTTGAAAGCAAAAACCAGTTTGTGAAACCGGCAACCCCATGGTGAATGTCACATTTAGTGCAAAGCACAAATTTCTTTCCGTCTGTCCAATTAAGTGAAATTCTGCTCTCCCGTGATACTAGGGACTCACGTAGCCATGCCTTAGATCCTATTCGTGGGACGTCCCTTATATGTTTGTCATTGTATTTACAATCCAAATTTGGATGTCCTTTATACGAGCAATTCGCATTGACACTTACTTTACCATCAGAAAACTTCATTTTAATTTTCGAATCTTTCATTCTCCAAGTCGAAACACAGCAAATCATATTCGAGTCAGCATCTGATTTGATCATCCTCCCATGGAATCTTAGCATAAGTGAATTGGCCTGGAGTTGGCTCACCATAACAGCCTTCATTTGTTTCGACATAACAGCCATTGCTTTAACTCGTGCTTCTTTCGACGTAGTACCTAAACAACTGCAGTTGCTGCATTCCGTGATTTTTCGCCAATGCCAATCTTTGCTTTCACAATTCAGTATATAAATAAACAAAATAGTTAGTGATAATAACACGGTACTGCTTTTCGTGTCCATGATCAATTATCTAAATAAGACAATCAATGAATTCGTTACTGAGCCAACTATATACACTTAATGATTTATTCATAATTCAGCAGCCAGTTGGTCGCATAATTTATTTTTTATGAAAATATGTCTCATCTGCAATCCAAAAAGGTTGGGCAGCAACAACAAAATTAACTGAAACATTGACCTTCCACACGTCTAATATTAGATGCAATATGAGTTAACAGCAATTATTATTGTCTCAACATTTCATTTCATTCCATCCTTGGCACGGACAGGAAGAATTCCCTCTTAGCCATTTTACAACCACCCTCTCCGTCCTTTATTGGTTTTGAAAAGTCAAATTTTACTAAAATTACATTTCATTCTTTAGTTAAAAGTAATTTTAATTTTGAAGATTGAAAAAGGAGTTTTTTTATTAGTATTCCACTTCCTCTCAGCATAAGTGAATGAATACGTAAGGTAAAAGAAGTGAAACACGAATTAAATTAATTATATTAAAGTAATTATATATCCGACATAACTCGTCACAGCACTTTCGATAAAGTTTTTGTGAGTCACAGTTGGCCAGGGTCAGCCCATTTGATGATCAAAATTCCATAGGTTGTGAGTCACATATAATACGAAATCTAACCTTGATACCTTTGTTTTTGAAGTCAGATGATAGGTTGTCATTTGAGACCGTTTCCAAGGTAATAATGAAATATATTTAAATCTACTTGAACAATCTTGTCTACTTTTAAAAACTATTAAAATCATTTTACTTATTTTTTTCAATTTAAAATTAAATTTAAATACCAGTACGAAGGGACTCGTACAACATGAATCACTTTAATCCGGGCCTTTTTTCTTCGCCTTTCACCAAAAACGGCTTAGGGCCTATTAGGCCCGGTCGTTACGTTATTGAGCTATTAAATATAACGTGGTTAGCAGAGCTGGAATAATCCAGATTAAGGATTAAGGATTAGTAATCCGGATTAAGGATTAGTAATCCGGATTAAGGATTAATAATCCGTATTAAGGATTAATAATCCGTAATCCGTAATTCTGCTAAGTTCTCTTCAAGAAACTAATCTATAATCCTTAATCCTATGAACGCGGATTATAAATTTTAATCCATAATCTTTAATCGACATTTTCAGATTAATTCAATTGGGATTAATCAATTAATCCAACTGGAATAAAATCCAGAATTTTTGAAAAAAAAACAGCTTGGAGGACATGAGATAGTACTTAAGTCAATTTACCAACTTCAACATGGTGCTACGGTCCTTCGGCAAAAGCGACAGTCTTCACATCACATCATATATTGAAAAATGGCAATAAACAGTCTACTCGTTATCGCTTTAAAAACGGGATTCTATCTCAGGGTTCCTGTGATATTTTATTAATAATGGTCAAAAAAATGTTAAAAATTATTAATTATTTAATAATACTAGAGTAAATCGGATAATCGGGATAAAATAATATTAAAAAGTAGTATAATTTGATTTATTCTTACGGCATAGTNTAAATCGGATAATCGGGATAAAATAATATTAAAAAGTAGTATAATTTGATTTATTCTTACGGCATAGTGCGGCCCGGAACTGAGTTGTCGTACAATTTAAATTTTCCAAATATAACAATTTTCGACAGAAATAATTGAAAAACGTGAATTTTCTCATTGAAAAAAAAATCGAAAAAGTTTGTTTACAATTTTATTGTTTGTTATTTTTTCAAAAAAAAAGAAAAAAAAATTGAGGTATGGTCTAACCTTATAATAGTGGTTGTTCAATAATTCTCATAGCAACCTTGTTGTAAATAATGGTCGCATGCATTGATTCTTTGTAAAATTTTACAAACACAAGAATTTCATCTTCCATTCAGCAATCTGTATTTTGAAAAAAGTTTTTATTCGTTCTAAAATAGAAGTATTGTGCTATAGCCTCTCATGGACATTCTTAGCTTATCTTCGATAAATAGTCTATTAGCTGAAAATAACTGTTAGATGAAAGATGTCCCCACCTCCATTTTCTGCACACAAAATTCATTCGTTGTTTCTTCATCATTCTTCTTCTGGACTCGTAGTTTAGAAGAAAATATTCTCTAGCTTTCAAATGAATCAGACATTTTATAATTCCATTTAGACTTACCGTGAATCTTGTTTATTTCGTGTCTCATCTTTGTTTTGGTGTTTGTTTTCATCTCAAACGAACATTCGTGACATTGGTGACCCGATTGTGACTATTCGTTATATGAATATTGGCAATCAATGCTTAGTTTCTGTAACAATTTTACCTCTAATTTTGCCCCTCAACTTGCACATCTAACTTTTTTTTACATTATTAACCACAAAACTATGATATGGTTTATACTATTGTAAGTGCGCCTGTCCATCCGTCTTTCTGATTATCATTTCCGTAATGGTTACTTGTGGCTGAGGATGTTAGACAACTTGTAGAATCCATATTAATCCATGAAACACGTACCACAAAAAACTTTTTCTAAATGTCTTCTACCAAACTTTCCACACGATCAGGTTCGTTTGCCTGATATCGTGTAGTCATTCGTCTTATGTCATACTTTAATGTCTCTTGACCTATTATTTATCAGCCATGGAAACCGAAATGTCATATATATGACATTCATGCATTGTGTGACGATGGCTACATCTGATTAGCATTTGCACTACTACAGAACAAAATGCGTTTAACATAAATAACAATCTTAGATGTCTGAAGCGAAGTTAAGTTGGCCTTGCTTTACTAGTAATTACGCACCTAGAGAATCTATACTCATAAAATTTTATTCAAGGGNATTACGCACCTAGAGAATCTATACTCATAAAATTTTATTCAAGGGTAATACAATTGCAGCAATTTGAGGTAGAATATTTTGAAATTTGAGTAAAGTCAAGCTAGCTGACAGCACATGCTTTTTAGGATGGAAAGACGTTTGGTCAGAAACAAATCTCTTCTTGGGTTTGTGTTCGGTTTAAAAGTTAGCTCGGTAAGATTTTGCTAAGCAAATTGCAATTGAAAGCAAAAACATTATGCAGAAGTATGTCTGACATGTTTTATGTTATAAGAAAGAATAATAACCCAAATTTCAAGTTGGAAAATTTAATAATTTTGTGACTTATTCGTTGCGATAACTAGTTGCTTACATTTTGGTTCCTTATTTTACAAAATTAAAAAAAAAGATTAAATCAGTAGGATCAAAGCTCAAAACATTGGATCCTGGCGATGATGATGTTATAAACCCCTCCAACTTTGTCGTTCGCTGATAATAAAGGTGAGTTGTATAACTTGTTTTGCAAATGATTAGTAAATATTAAGTAACAACTTTTGTTTAATAAATTTATAATATAGAACCATTTGCCACTTCGTCATCAGAATGTCCAAGTGTGGTGTGATTTTTGTTAAGGATATATTACTATTCTTCATAGCAATTACTCTGTGTTCTATCTTGTTATTGCCATTAGCAATTTGTAGCATTTGGCGTCTTATTGTCTTGATATGGATTAACATACGACATGGTAACGCTTTCTCATCATTTCTTTCTCCACTGGATCTATTCTTTGTGTCACTGGAGACAACTATCAAATTCAACCTCCAACCACAAAAGCTCATATCGGTTATAGTTATACTTGATGAAAAATTAAATCTCATGGACTTCAAGAAAACCGTGTTAGAGCATATTACCGAACATAAAGATCATAATGGAAATTTAATATACCAGAGATTGCAGCAACACATAACAAAATTTATGGGATACTTTGTCTTTAAATGGGACAAAAATTTTGATATTCACAAACACGTTCAAGAAATTCAAACCGACGTAACTGAAGAGAAGTTGATCGAATTTATGAAATCCCAGAATGATAAACCATTTCCACCCGAATCGTCTTTGTGGGAGATTATATTGGTTCCGAATTACAACAAATCTGAAGGCAAGACATTGTTATATCTGAGAATACATCATGTTTTTTCTGACGGAATGAGCCTACTGAGGATGCTAGAAGAGGCCGATGCAAATAACATCAAATATAAAATTCCTAAGGCAACGACATTGGCAAATGTTGAAAGTCAAAAACATAATTCCTCAATATGCGACTTCCTAAGAAATTGCTACTCAAACACAATCGGTCTTCCTCACTGCTTCTACTCAGAGAAATCTGATAAGGCTAATTTGGAGGGTCTTATCCTTTCAAATAAATACTTTCAAGTCAAGATGGAAAAAATTCCATTGAGTAAGTTTAAAGAAATAAAGATTGAGACTGGAATTTCATTTACAGCCGCCATAACATCTTGTGTGTCTTCGTCGTTGGGCGAATATTTAACTAGGAGTGGAAAGCTTAGCGTGAAAACGAACTACTTAACAGCACTAATAGTTCTTCCTAAAGTGCAGGAAAGTGGAAGTGTTGTTGGCAACAATTTGTAAGTGTTTGTATCAAAAATAAATTTAAGAAAATAAGACTTAATCCTTTCAACACTAGGGCTGTTAACGTGCCGTGGCGTGGCGTGTCTACAGTACACACGATATAGAACCATATTTTTTCCGTTTCGACACAACACGTTACGATATGTTTTTCTTGAAGGCACGTCACGGAACGAAATGATTAGGTCAAAAATTTGACACGATACGGTTACGATACGAATTTTTTTGCCAAATTTTTATACATATATTTCTATTATCTCCAAGATCTAAATGCTACATCAATTCGTGGTGAAATTAGTAAGCATAATCCAATATTTTTTTTACAACCAGAGACTCAGACAAGTAGCATCGAGAGTCTGTTTTGTTTAATATTCACACTTTTAAAGAATCGCATACAGAAACAACTTTTGATTTGATTGAGTGTAGATTGCTGAGAAGCAAATAGGATCCGACGAGAAACAATGTTTCTACGCCCAATCCGTTCCACAAATTTCCAGATAGTCACTTGTAAAAATGAGGAAATAAGATCATGTATCTACTATGTTGTCGAGATAGATTAGTGCTGATGTGTTTCTGCAAGCTTCGTGTAAAGCTAAAATTATAAAGAAAGAGGGCAAAGATTTTGGCATATGATTCTAATGAAATTAATCATTTGCTATTATTTCCTTGAAAAGTGGAAAATGCACTGTAAAGTAATATACCAGCCTAGGGTGGCCTGACGACACATTTTCCATTATAACTCACATCAAACTCATTTCCTTTATGTATAGAGACTTCTGCCCCTCCCTGTAGATTCCTATCCCTATAACTCTTCCACGTGTCTTCAAAGACATGAGGAAATGCAATATGATGAATCCTCCAATACGCAAGCAGACCCGTTGGTGACAACTGGTAGATTCTTTTCATACTGTCAAAGTTTGAAAGGTATTTTCCAATAATCTATGTAACAACTACATGTATATATAGCAAACTGCATGTATACAGAGTGTTATTTAAGTTAGTTTGTTGCTAGGGCATAAGAATGACATAGCGTGGGTTGGTAGTGCTGCCATCAAGCAATACTTTACAACTAAAATTTTTGCACAGTAATTTCGCGGCTAACAAATCTAACGGTTACTAGTTTTCTTATAATAAGTTTAAAAAATAAGTATTATTTCAAATAAATTATTTTCAAAAAACAAACGTATATTTTGAACCTGCATAGCCCAATTTAATAATACCCAATGCCATGTATTTTAACGTAGGAGTGCTATCGGAATTCGGAACGCCCTAGAAAATGCAAGGAAAAGCTATCAGTAACATTACTAGCGCTTGCTACCTTTTGTACTATGTGGTAGATTGTGTAAAAAATTTTGACTAATGAATGCATGTGTTGAACGCGCTCGACATTTTGCAATCGAACGCACCATGTACTTCTCACGAAGTTGAGACGGATATACATATTTTGCCGAGGTGTTTGGAAGAAAATGTGTGTAGATCATATGCAAAAACAAATTTATTTTGGTTCTAAAAATCAAAATAAATTATTTTTTGAATAGTTACAAATTTTTTCTTGGTTTTCAGTGTTTCAGCTAATTTTAATTTGCCACTCAAAGAAATGAGTCTGGAGAACTGCGTTTTGGCTTGTCAACAAGAAATCAACAAAGCAAAGGCATCTAGATCACCAAGAATAATGGAATTTGTTGGTAAAACTGGGAGGATTTTGCCATACAATCTTTTCCAAAAATTATTTCTTCCAGATGTATCCCAAGATCAAGGAATCCTTATTTCAAATATTGTGGGCCCAGAGCGTAAGGTTCGGGTATTTGGAAAGACGGCAATTGATGTGTTTTTTGGTTTGAAGAGTTGCAGAAACCCATGGCTCACAGTTTCAATTATCAGCTATGCAGGGTCCGTTCAAATTTTTTTATCTGGTACAGCATCTGTGTTTCAAACTCAAGAAATGCTCAACCAACTTGCAGAAACGTTTGTATCAGAATTAGATATGCTGTTTAGTAAAAATGCAAATAATGTGTGATTATTAATTACTGGAGCTAATTATCTGTAGTATAATACTATATTTATTGACATAAAACAATAATGAATGTAGTATAATTTTAGCTAATTAAGATAATATAAAGCGAAAATTTTAGCCTTCAAGTTAAAAATACATGGTTCAAATCAAATAATTCAATTTTACAAATTAAACTAAGGTTCAAATTGTAAAATTAATCCAATTTAATTATCAACTTCAGCTATTGTTGTATCAAAACTCACATCCCTAAGGTTATTCTCTGTCTGACTTGTTTTAAACAATACTCCACTAATCCGTATCAAAAACTTATGCTAATAGTGTAACTAATGAAAAAAGATAATAAGAATAAGTTACTTCTTTAGCCAGTATAACTCGCGGCACAACACATGGAAACAAAATATACTTTACTCCATACCCAATCAAAATCGTCACCGTTCGAGATTTATTATTTTGCCAATATTAGAGAATGTCAGTTTACATTGTTCAGCAGTCAATTGCTCAGTAATCCATTGTCTCAACATTTGCTTGTAAATAATTTAGTTAGAAAATTTTACATTTGGTTATAATTGGATGAATATTTTGTAGTGAAGCAAAATCGTCGGTGAATATTAAAAAAAAAGTGGAAATTTAGCTAGGCGCTTTTGTAATTCACAAAGTGTACGCATTATCATATTTTAAGCACGAGTGAATTGTGAAATTTTTTTGTGTAAAAAATTTTATGCTATTCTATATGCTACTTCTTTCCACTATTTCGACTTAAAATAATGTAATTTTTTGTAATTTTTGTAAGTGTTAAATTTATGAACATCAACCTACTGACATTTACTGTAAAATTTAATGATTTATGTCCAATTTTGTCAATGGCAAATGATATGTATTTTTTTGTCAAGTACAATTGTGTGGTCTTCCCATTTATTTTCAATAAAATGGTTTACGTACGAGATTATGTCATACTTTGTCGACAAGCAATTTTGGACAGAAACATAAACTAACTTGTTGGGTATTGTTCCGAAATGTGTTTGTAACAAAATTTTCAAAAGAATATAAGGGCCAATATCGTGATATTTGTTTTGCCATAAAAGAAAAAGAAAAGGGCAAATTTGCTCAGGTGGTTTTGACTGAATTATTCTTCTGTACTAGGAAGCGATTCAGGACCTTTGCTCACAAATCCACACGGTCCAAGCTACTGGAAAAGATAACGGTTTTTGAGGATTTTGTGGTCCAAGCTTGAGTCAGATCTTGGAATTTATTGAACTTATTGAGCAAGTTATATAGTCCAAATTCCTTAATTAGTTGTTTTTGCAGTAATCACACCACCTAAATGATCGTATATCTTGTCAAATGCAACAAATGCTTCATAACATTCAAAACAATCTTGTATCATATTTAGATCAGATTTTGGCTAATTAATTTGTAATTAAATGAAAAAAAGTTTATTCTTACAGCTGCAAGTTATGTGTTAAGTGGCCGGAAGTGTATTGGACTACTCATGTAATGCATAAATCTCGATGCCGGCTCGCATGCAGCTCTCGGATATTTGGTTCTAGAATAGATTGCAATATGATCAAATTCATGCACAATTAAGAGTTATCATGCAAGTAAATCCACATTAAATAATTCTCAATTATTCTCAAAATGTTTTGTTGTGAAAGCTGTCCTTGTAATAACGGTTCTAGTACCAACCGATTGCAATGTTGTTGTGGAATTTGATTCTGAAGAAGGGAAGTCAGTTGAAGTTATTGCTTCAGTATGGTTGACTGTTGATCAAACAGTTACTACTGGTCACCATTAGCTGTCAATATCATACGTTTGGAAGAGAAGAAAGGAGCTACGCATTTTGGGTCAACCAATTGATGTAAGACAAAAGAATGTGTGTTCATGCCTCGACCGTCGAGCAAATTTATTCAGTTTGTTCACTTTAGCTGGATGTGATATACAAATGTTAGGTTCAATTTAGCTCAATTTATATTGCTCTTAGTAACCTGTAGATAGAATTTACTTGGACTCTGATTCTCTACCTTGTGTTAAAGGTTTCCATGTGGATTAGAAACAGTAGATTTGGTTAAATTCAACCGTATACGATGTTGTTGTTTTGCATCGTTCTTACGCTGTTTAGAATTTAAAGTATAATTTGCGTTAAACAAAAAATAGTCTTTCTCTTGTTTCAATTCATTTAGGAAAGCTTTCAGCAGTTGAGCAGCTATATTGTTTCACTCTGCATTTTTAGGTTACGAGGAACCTCCTGTCACTACCTTTGAATAAGTTAGCCACTGAAATTAGTCATTACATATGATATTCCATTTGAAAATAAAAATTATAAGCTAAAGTTGTGTTGTTTACAGCAAATATGCCCTCAGCATTAGCAGATTATACTTTCATATCTTGTTTACATATTTATAATTAATTAATTGAGTAATATTACTACTTTCAAAATCTTTTTATGTTTGGAAAACAAGATTACAAAGTTTGTGGTAGATGGCACATCAGGAAGTAGCTCATCATTATACACTTGACATTCATTTGACATTCATTTGACATTTTGCGGTTTTTGGTTCTAAATTATGCTCATGGACAAAAATTAAGATTACTTTAATTTATTGCTCAACAATATTAGAAGAAATATTTTAGCAGTGAAAAAATTTCGAAATTAAAAAAGTGAACTAGATTACATATTCGAAAAAGTAATTTTTCAGCCAAGCAAAATTATTAGAGGTGTTGCGAAGCTTCGAAAATTCGAAGACTTCGACCAAAGTCTTCGAAATATCGAAGCTTCGATCTTCAAATTTTCTTGGCAATCTTCGACGAAGTCTTCGATCGAAGTTTCGAAGGTTATATTTCTTAATTTGAGCGTGGTCGACTTACACACGTTTTCATTCATTTCATAAAATGATATCACTCGTTTGTTGTTCTTTGTTTAAAATTTTAATTAAACTACTTCCAGTACACGGAAAAATGCTTACCTTACTCCATCATAACTTAAAACGAACTGGTTACAATTAGAAATATTAAAAACTACTTTCCGTTTAGTTTTATTTGTTATATACAAATAAAATTCTGATTTCTCAATTTACAACGTAATGGAACGTTAAAATGGCTTCCGCTTGTTGTTACAATTCGACAAATTACCTCTAAAAATTATAATAATTATCTTTATATTCTTTGATAACGATCAACCAATTAAAATAATTTCATCTTGCTCCTGAAGTACATTTTGACTAAAACGTGTAGTATGTGTTAATTTCTACACTTCAAATTCAAAACTGTTCTGTAATGCCTCCCAAACCTTTTGCATATCAACAAAATGTATATAATTTATTCCTGAATTGGAGATATAATGTAATCATTTGCTCCATCTATTGACAACGAAATATTAACCTGAAAAATATTATTATTTTCATTCCATCCGAAGATCTGAAACAACCATTTGGTTACTATTATTAAAGAATCTGAATTTAGATGAACAAACGTTAACAGAATCCTCGGTTTGCTTCTTATATATGATGCAGAATTGCCTCTTGACTACTAGTGTATCTAAAGCGGCAATGAATTTTCAGCAATTGCCGAAAATTGCCATTGCCGATTACCAAAAATGGAAAACTAAATTGTCGAAAATATCGGTAATATGCAACAAAAGACGCCATCTATGAAGAAATAATCATTCTAATGGAAAAGATTACAGTGAACTTGAAAATATTTAGTTTGTAGCTCTTTGGGGCCAAATATGTTAACAACAAAGGATTGGATTGGTAACACTGCAAAGTGTGACTTTAACAAGTGTTACAAAATCCCACAAACTGAAAGTGGAAGAACATTTTTTTTAATTTAAAATTTTATTTTACTAAATCTTTCTTATTAATTTAGTTTCACCAGATAAGAAGCAACGAAGGCTGGTCGATTATTGCTAACAATCAAAATCATTGGATAAGATTTTAGCACGACTCACAGCAAAAGATGGACTTTAGTTCCGAGTGGTGACAAGATCAGAAGAGATTCGTAACTTCAATTGCAGCTGAACAAAGTAATTGAAGAGTAAATGACATCTGCCCATCAAGCAAAGCCTCAGTTGACAACCTTAATCGCTGCCACTAGCAAAAATAAAATGAAACTATTAGACGATAGTGAAAAACGCGGATTTGACTTGTCGCTAGCATATAGTCAATTACTTGGAATCAAGCCGACAAGCGTTGAATCCGAAAAAGCTTTTTCAGCAAGTGGATTCGAGCGCGAATGTGCGACGATACTTTAGGCCAGTTGTGTTATTAGCGCTCATATTTTCAGCATAATTTAAGTTAGTTAACGATTCTTCTGTCATTATAGTTAAAAAATAAATATATTCTGTTCAATCTTTAAAATATATGCTAAAAACCGTTCTTTGATACTAACAATTAGTTCTACACAAAATTTCCGTTTTTCGGTGATAAGATTCTGTTTGCCAGAAATTACCGATTGCCGAAAATGACAGAGTAACGGCAATTGAAAACCCTAGTGATCACACTTCTATTCATTTTGAGCGAATTAACTAATCAGTTAGCTGCACTGCTTGACATATAAACCCCTATTGCATTTTAGAACTTCCATTTTTCGTTTTGATATTGATTGGGTTTTAGTTTGAGGGGGGATTGGGGCTGGAGAAATAATACCTGAAAGGACACTGTCCACCTCAAGCGTATTATTTGGTCAACTATCTGCTTCAGATGGATCGAATGGTTCACTACTGAAGAAGCTTCCACCCACAGCTAGGTTGAGGATAAGGTAAAAATTTTTTGTCAAATGGTTGACCATTATTGGTGTAGAGCCCTGGTCAGAAGGTGGTACACTTGGTCATCAAGTATCCATTGAACGGCCCAAGGACTCCAGTCTAACCCAAATGTGTGAAAGTCTTGACTGAAATTTACTGAAAATATTCTGTCTCCAGTCCCTGCGTCTCCCTTGTTGATCCTTGCAGCCCCAAAGTGCAGTGCACCTAAAATCTGCTGAGGTATGGCACCTATATTCCATGGTGTCGATTTCACCGCTTCGAGGCCCACACGCCGTAAACAGAAGCACCAGGCATCATCCAAATTGCTAGCCATAAATGTTTGCCTAATTAATATCAAAATTATACAACTTGATTTTAATCATTAAAAAACTACATCTACTCTCGAACCTAATAGCATTGAGCCCTCGGCGGGGTTCGCATATAATAATTTTTCAAACAAACATCTTCAAATAGGAGTTGTGTGCGGCAGCCAGCCAATTGTATTGTGATTTACTCAATGAACAACATGTCGTCCAGAAATTTCAAAAATTTCTGAACGACAGATACTGCTATCAATAGAATTTTCTAATCTTAGAACAGCATTCTAAATAGATTTCACTAATTCCATGTTTCTTTCAATTTGTCTATCGAGAATTCAATAATTTCTTTTATATATTTGAGTTCTTAACTTCTGTATCATTTAAAAGAATTTGACTGCATTTATTTCGTTTTTGATTTGGAAAGACCTAGGTTTCATTACAGTAAAATTTTGTACCGTGTGTCTCGAAAGTGTTTAATTTGGTGCAAGTAGTACAAGTTGATACGTTAACACCACATGATATAGTATTTGCCTGAATCTCATATCTAATTCTAATTTTTTCTAAAAATTCCTTCCTATCAGGTGTCTCCCGCCCAACGCCTTGTATACACTCTCCTTCAGCTTAATTAGAAACAGTTTTTTCTTTAACACTAAATTTTTTTAAATTTTTGGTTGTAATGTAAATGTAAATAAAAAAAGAAGATTATCTGAATTGTGAATTAAACTTTTAACTTCACTGCCTAAAAGTTTAAATCAGAAGACGCGCACATCTCGAAAGAAAAAACAAAAAATCTCGCGGTGAGAATTTCGAGGGCTCAATGCTATTTGGTTCGAGAGTACTCCACATTTTTTTAAAGTCTTCAAAATAAAATTCCCACCTCCGTCGTCTGTATGTGGAAGATTTACTCTAGATTCAAATGAAATTTATCTATAGAAACTAAAATAGCCAATGCAACATAACTCATTTTTAGTTTTTTCGTAAAAGCAACAACTGAAGTAAGAATTGCATGCAAATTTTGATTAAACCTTCATTGTCATCCCTGGCATCCAAATGTCGACTGACATTCATGAATAAATATTTTTGGGTTTAGAAAGTTAAGAATTATGGTGCAAACCTGACTAAATTGAATTTTTGTTACTTGCTATCCAGGAACCGTGGTCCAACAATGAACACGGTGCTTACTCATCTACTCCATATTGATATGTTCTGCTATTGTTACTAACAATGAATGAGTTTTGTATGGGAACTCAACAGATATATTGGAGTTTTGATTGTTTTTAGGTTGTAACAACCAATATAGTTCGCTAGATGTTTGGAATAAGAGGCTATAGAATTTCTTCTCACGAAATTGGGACATTATTAAAGTGAAATATGTATATATTTTTGTTTAAAGAATTTATTTTCGTGTCATGAGCATCATTCTTACAAATGTTAATTTGAACATACACGCATGTCTTCCATGGCCTAATTATTATATTAATACTAGTGCTGGTGAACAAAAGAAATTTTTTGCTTTTTATACACCGAATATGGTTCGAATTATACAACGCATGTGTGCCATTGTTTGTTAGATACAAATGAGACAAACAATAATAACAAATAAATGTTTAATAATAATTTCCATACCTGCCGCATAATTCCACAGGTCATTGTCTTGGTGATGCTACCAGAAAGTATCAACATTAACCAAATTGTTGCGTAATACTTTTTTTTATTTGTTATTATGAGGATGTTACTTTAGAGAAAAAAATTCGTTCCCGAGTTAAAAATTTGTATACAAATCCTTTCTAATTATGGACTTGTCTACTCAGTTGTTTCAAATTTGAAATGGGGTGAATAAAAGTTATTAAACTCAATCGCTTCTTCACAATCGATTAGAAAGAATGTGTGACTAGGCACAAAGTTTTAAAAATACTCTACAGATTTTCTTTCTAGTGAAGTAGAAACAAACAATTATATTAAAATAATCTACAAAAAATTTTATTTGAAATTCATTTCACTCGAATTCTGCAGTGTTTGGTAGCTTAACTAAGTGAAAAGTATTCGAATTTTGTTCACAAACAATGAACTTTGAATTCAGATTGCATAATTTTAAAACAACAAATTCCTTAGAATTGCGAATAACCTTAAAGTAAAACTTGCTTAATCCGATATTCGAAATGTGTAATTTCAGTGCAAAACATACTGGAATGTTATTTACTATAAATATTTTCATAATTTCAAAAAAATCACCATTCACCTCTACTAAGTTGTCACATCTCTAATTATTTCGTTGAGTTTGGGTAGTATAAAACGCAGAATTAGAAAAGCACCGCTTGAAGCATTTCACAGTTTGACAAAAGAAACCTTCTTGTTCCAAAATCTTTTGTTCTTTAGAGAATAAAAAATATATTTTTGGTTTTCCGAATAATATAAAGTAATCTAATATTTTTACTTGATTATGGTGATGCTTTAAATTTTGAATTAAAGATGAAACA
>NIPM01000056.1:906973-954277 GCA_002738285.1 Holacanthella duospinosa
AGCTGTTCGATAAGGAACATTGAGATTTGGATTCCGAATATACTGACGTCGTTTTATTTTCATGTTATGTAAAATTAAAACCAAAAATTGTATTTAAATTGCGATAGCTAAAGTAGAATTTTTGTTTCTTTGTTTTGATGTAGCCACAAAATTATAATTCCATCATTCTTTCTCAAAGTGGGGAAAATGACACTTGAATCAAGTGGGAATCTCTGCTTCTATATATTTATTAACATTCTTTATTTATTTTAGTTTCACAGTTTTACTAATTGAACAAATTTTTGTACAGTAAACAATTGAGAAGAGTTATTTTATAGTTAAGGATTTAAAGAAAAGTTTGGAATGTTTGATTTCTGAAATCACAAAAAATGCAAATACTGCGGCTGATCAAGTCTCATCATTTAATGACGAAAATTAATAAGTAAATGTAGTATTTAATATTGTTGGCCTTAATTTGAGTGTTTTCAATAAATTTTGACAACTGAGGTTTAGCAAACATAATACTATAGCTTGAATTTAAAAAAATGTAGAAACTTGATACTGGTTTTCAATAATTATCCTTCCAGTCTCAAGCAAGCCAGGATGGTCAAGTGGATAGCGCGATTGATATTAAATCTCAATTCTTCAGAAAGTCTTAAGTTCGAATACTGGGAGGGACAAAAAGTAATAGTTCTTGGAGTGTGATTTTTTTTTATTCCACTTCTGCATTACAACGCATTATAAACAAAATTTCTAAACAAGCCTTTCTTCCTAACACTTTAGAAAGGAGGACTGTTATTGTCACAACATTTCTTTCGCGGTTGCGCCTTTCTAGTGTGTTAGAAACAATATTCTGCCATAATTGTAAAAAGACGATTGTAAAAAACGTTGAATTCAATCCATATCTAATTTTTTAAGTCGGGTTTGGTTTGCAAAATTTGATAATAAAACAATTTGTAAAACATACCGTTTTCGTTTCCTTTCCTTATCTTTCTGTTAGCTTTCCTTTCCTTTTCGTTTTAGGATTTTGATTTCGTTTTCGTTTTCGTTTTCAACCAGATGCTTTCCTTTCCTTTTCGTTTCCGACAAAAAACGAATGGAAAAGAAAGTTTTCATCACTAGCCGGACCCGAGGAAAAGAGTTTGCAAATGAGGTTTGGCTTAAGCTTGTTCAGGTTAGGCGAGGTTTAAAAGATTAGAAACCAATCAGATTTTGACAAACCTCAACTTTGCTTGAAACTATAAGTAGTAGTAAGATAAATATATAAGGTTTAACTATTAAATGATTCAGATTGCCAAATTTGAGTTAAGACTAGATTGAAAGTAAGGCATATAGTGTTGTGCTCATCATTACTTGCATCACTACTAGCTTAGTACGTTTTTGAAAGAAAAACAGAATCGCTTTGCATTTGATTGGCTGGCAAGCTGCTGTTTTCTTTTTGATGATTTTCCGCTGGTTATGGCCTAAGGAAGAAAGTACTTGCCGTAGTTGAGTTTTGAGTTGGTTTGACTGTTCGTATATATCTGCCATAGCTGTGGTGACAACATTATCTTCCAGAAGTACTGTAACTATTACTAATAGATTGACCAAGTACATTCCTAGTTCAAGATCGTTGTAGAGACGTAGTGTTGCGTATATTGCAATCACACTGATACAGTGGAGATAAATCTTGAACATTCCGAAGGTGACAGCCAAAGAATTGTTCCATATATTATTTATTAATAAAAGCGATTCTAAAGTTCGAAATATGGCTCCATAGTTTCCAGATATAATCCACTCAGATCTGTAGGCAAAAATGATATCTATAAATATCTAGGAAAAGTTTGTAATTAATAAAGATTAATGTTACGAAAAATTCAATAATTCTTATTTTAATTATTTATATTGACATTTACAGCAACTGTCACTTATATCAATGTTCCATCATAGAAACTTTAAATGTAACTTTTGCTTTGAAGAAAATTCAATACAAATATGTTAACGATAAAAATTTTGTTTACAGTTACACAAGTAAAATGATATTATTCCGAATTCGATTGTAAATGTTTCCATGGTTTACTTTTAAGTAGCGGAGAGTGTCATGAATATAATAAGAATTTCAACTGAAATTAATCCTTCATTATGGATATTAATAAATTGTGTTCAACAACGAAATGTTTTTTGTCACTCTGCAGTCCTTTATTGTTAAATTTTGTTTCAGATAAAAAAATTGTTAACTTACGCAGTTCATATAAAACTTTTCGTAAAATCNCTTTATTGTTAAATTTTGTTTCAGATAAAAAAATTGTTAACTTACGCAGTTCATATAAAACTTTTCGTAAAATTTTTACTTCTGTGCTTAATACAAGGCTAAACATCTAGATTAAAGCTAATAACATTTTATCCATATATCAAGGCGATTTTAGAAAAGGCACAGGCTGTCTGGATCATATTTTTGTCCTTAACTCAATCATCCAGTCCCAATTACTCAAAGGAAAGAAACTGTANCTTTATTGTTAAATTTTGTTTCAGATAAAAAAATTGTTAACTTACGCAGTTCATATAAAACTTTTCGTAAAATCTTTACTTCTGTGCTTAATACAAGGCTAAACATCTAGATTAAAGCTAATAACATTTTATCCATATATCAAGGCGATTTTAGAAAAGGTACAGGCTGTCTGGATCATATTTTTGTCCTTAACTCAATCATCCAGTCCCAATTACTCAAAGGAAAGAAACTGTACGCCTGTTTTGTTGACATTTCGCAGGCGTTTGACACTCCAGCGCACAACACACTGTGAAAAGTTCTAATGGAAAAAAGAGTTTCAAAAAATTGGACAAGGATAATCTCTTACATTTATAGAATTGCTTCAGTTAGAATTAAAACCCGAGGAAGGACTTACGAAATGCATCAAAATAATGATTGAAGTGCTGCAGGGCGAGCCAACAAGTCCATCCATATTTAATATCTTTATTCATGTAATTACGGAAGTTTTAGAGAAATCAGGAATAGCTGGCTTGAAACTACAATCGACAATTTTACACATCCTACTTTACGCGGATGACATGGTGATACTAGCTCCAAGTAACATTACACTCCAAATGAAAATTGACTTGACATCTAAATTCTTGAAATTAAGAGGACTGCAAGCAAGCAACTTGAAAACTAAAGTGGTTGTTTTTCGTAAAGCAGGTGGACTACTGAAAGAAGACAAATTTTTGTGGAACAAGACACCAATAGAAGTTACTAATACATATGAATATTTAGGAGTATACTTCGCGTCTTCCGGTCTCCACGTTGCGTCTACAAAGAGCGCAATAGCGAAAGGACTAGCAGCGAGGAGCAGTTTTTTCTACAATCAAAATATCTAAGACCTTTTCACTTGACTAAACGACTATTTGACGCCATAGTCAAATCGACAACACTATATGGGGCAGGGATTTGGGGTCATAGAAATGGGGCGGACATAGAAACTGTACAACAAAAAATTTTATAAAAAAGTACTGCATCTTCCATATTGTACGCCTAAATATTTTGTTAGAATAGAAGCAGGACTCCTACCGCCAAGCCTAGAAGTCTCTAAACTTGGATTAAACATCCTTTATCGCATACTCAAGATGCCAACAAACTCACTTACCCACGAAGCATACCTTAAACTAAAACAAGTATCTATGCTATTTCCAAATGAAAAGTATGGTTAGTATCTGCAGACAAAGAAATTGTTCACAGGAACAGGCCACTCTAATAAATGGGATAATTTATCTGCTTGCATTGTTTTTAATTACAGAGAACGAATTCTAGATGAACTGAGTCAGAGAATGGAAGCCACGGACCACGACATTGCTAGAAACTCAACTTCCAATACCTCATTACTCCAAAATCCTATATAATATAGAACCACCAATACTTCTAAGAAAGACCTATCCATGTCACCTAGCCACTCTTGCTCTACAAATTAGGCTCTATAATTTAATATTCAACAAAGGGAACTGGTACAAGTTGGGCTTTATGGAAAATACATTGTGTAAACTATGCGGTGATTCATCGTCATTCTCACATATTTTCAAATTCCAAGCACTAGAAGAACATCGGCACAAGTTTGTACCACTTCCAGATTGTTACAATAATTTAAACTTAGAAGAAAATGAAATGTATAAGCTGTACAACTTCGTCTCCATAACAATATCTAAGCTTTTTAATTAGCCAATGACTAAGGTATACTATAACCCAAGGTTGCTATGAGAAATTTACAAAAAGCGACTTTGATAAGGTTAGTCCATAACTCCATTTTTCTTTAAATTAACAAAAAATAACCAAACAAAAAAATCAACAAACTTCACCAAAATTAAACAGCATTTTAAGCTTCCAATATTTTAGTTTTTTTTTTAATTTTGTTTCGTGTTCATCAGTAAAGATTCATATAAACTTCCAAATATATTTAAATTTCAAAAAGAAGATAAGACAAATACTAATAGAATTTATGTACCCAGCGTATAGTTCACCATTTTTTCGAATTGCAAAATAAATTTTAATTGTAACCTTAGGAACGGAGTTAGATGTCGGTCCGACATCCAGCTTAAAAAAAATTAAAAAAAAAAGGAGTTATGAACTAACCTTATCAGTCGCTTTTTGTAAATTTCTCATAGCAACCTTGCTATAACCTAAGCAATTTATGTTCAATCTGTACAAATCTGACTCCATTCGCAATATAAATTCNATAGCAACCTTGCTATAACCTAAGCAATTTATGTTCAATCTGTACAAATCTGACTCCATTCGCAATATAAATTCCGTAAACAATTGACTAGACATTTCGTCCATCAATAAACAATCAATCATCAATGGTAATTGAATTATATTTGAAACGTTGTAATTGTAATGTAATATAAAAATACAATTTTAGGAATTTGAAACTATTTGTCCTTACATTACAATAGTTACAATTACAAAGTACAAACTTTTTTTGTCTATTTTGACATATTAAGTGTGTTAATTTCTTTTAATTTTTTTCTTCGTTTTTTTTAAGTTATAAAAAAATTAATTTTTAATTTCTCTTCGTTAGCTTATAAGAAGTGAATCGTAACGTGAATAAGCAGTTTTATTTCCAAACGTAAACTATGTTTATGCTTTGCAATGCATAACTAACATTGTATTTTCAGTCTCGAAAACCTAATGAAGTGTTAAATTTATGTGAACAAAGCTTCTTCTTTTCCATTCTAAATGTGTTTAATTGAAATTATACAAATATTCGACATCATTTGTGTAATCCATTTTATGCATTATTTTGTCCGAATATTGACAAATTTGTATGATGCAGTGCAGATGTCTAACGAATCTACACAATATTTATATGAAGTTACACATGTGAGATGTAAAGCCTTCCCTGATGTATAGAAATTATATGCGCTACACTGTGATTATTCCACATTGATTTTCATACTTGATTTGGTTTGATTCTGGTATTGATTACGACTGGATGTAAAATGGAATTGTAGGTTAAAAGGATTCCCACCATTCCAGTAACTTTTCTTCTTCGCCTCGGTTCATTTTTATTAAAATTCAAATAATGTGGCGGGGTTGTCACGTTACTGTCAGATTGAGACAGGGATTTCCACAAAAATTTGGTTTCTGGTGGGGTATGATCCCACGTCTTGGTTATTCCGGACCCAACGCAGTAAGCATTTGTGCTACAGAGCCGATCTGTGGAATCCTGTTCTCAAACTCAATACAACTCCGAAACTCTCCTTCCTGGTCATTCATTGCCAGTTAAGGAGTCTACTGTCTCATTTATGAGTACAGTAGTGGGAATTTAGTCTTATGCTCAAATCCCCACACTTTCCCGCCGCCAAGAGCGCCCCCTCGGCTTTCAGAAACCGAAGACTACCGACCCTCCGCCCCTTAATAAGGGGAGAGTCGCGGATGGTCGCCATGTGTGGCGGGACTGACCCGTCACTTTGAGATTAAGATAGCGATTGCCACAAAATTTTGGTATCTTGTGGAGTATGCACGTCTTGGTTATTCCGGACCCAAGGCACTACCATTTGTACTACAGAGTCGATCTGTGGAATCCTGTTCTCAATCTCAATACAACTCCGAAACTCTCTTTCCTGGTCATTCATTGCCAGGTAAGGAGTCTACTGTCTCATTTATGAGTACAGTAGTGGGGATTGAGTCTTATACTCAAATCCTCACAACTACACACTATCTACAAATTTTAAAACAGTATACACTTGTATAAAAGTAGGACACTGTTTAAAAAAAAAGTAAGCAATTTCACTTTCGGTATAAAATTTTCAACTTTTGAAAATGCAAACTCAAAGCTACGACAAAAAAAAAGTATATATCTATTTTGCTTTGTTTGGTCGTTGTCAAAACAACAACCAGACAACGTTCGGAGAAAGCATNGCAAAGCTACGACAAAAAAAGTATATATCTATTTTGCTTTGTTTGGTCGTTGTCAAAACAACAACCAGACAACGTTCGGAGAAAGCATAAATTGAATATCCCTTCTTTCTTAAAACAATTCTCATGAGAAAGGCAGGAGAAAGCAAAGTATACAACGGGCGTAATCAAATTTTATTTGATGATTTAAACAAATTTGATGAGCGGTAGTTGCTCAGTAAAAAGTGATTATGAATAGTACAAATAGCAGTGATATTGATTAGTTACCAAGCCATTTTATATGAGCGTTTCACCGAATATTAATTTTATTTAAATAATTTGAAGGATAAGCAATTCATCATGTTTAAATGACTAAAATTAGAAGGCGGATCTTAAAATAAATTCCGTGTTTACTATATTTTCAATACGTATTTTGAAACAAAATACACCAATTTATGTATCCACAGAGGTTTATTACCTATAAAAAGTCCTGGGAATTAACAACATTAGTTTCTTATGCCGCCCATCATCGTCTTTTTATCCACTTCCTTCTGCTTGTTTTTCATTTCTCATACAATTTATTTTTATCATAAGCATTCATCTCTCTATCCAGGACGGTAAGCAACAAATAAATTTAACATCATTCTTTCAAATTGTGTACCCAACGAACATTTAAGCTTAGCAATATGAGGAATACTAAGTGCCGAATTAAGTAAACAACTTGAGGGTTCGCAAAGTCAAGTGACACTCAAGTGAATCTTAAAGTGAAGAAAATGAATTCAAGATTCTTTTTTGATCAAACTCCACTTAAATTGACCAAGGGAACTGTAGTGAAGTTTCGGGTGAGGACTGACCTCACTCGAGACAACAATCCTAATGAGTTAGACCGGTTTGATTTGATGCAATTCTGTTATTTTGTTTTAAATTTTGTTCCGAGGAAGTTCATTGATTTTTCAAATCCAATGGAAGCTGACTCTAATTGGAAATTTTGTTTAAAGTATAGATTTACGAAAAACACTGTAATTCATGTGATATTGAAATTAGTGGAGTCCGACCTGAAGCCTGGACATAGACTACAATGTCCACCTTTGCTACAACTTCTTGTTACCCTACGGTTCTTTGGTAAAGCGTCTTTCCAAATGGAAATAGGTGAAATTATATAACTATTTCAACCTACTGCACATCGAATTATAAAAAGGTTGCTCGTTTATTTGCATCAAGCGACCGCAATTTGTGAAATATCCCAGCCACCAGCAAGCTTTCTACAAAAGACTTTCTTCGCTTTAGAAGAGATTCCAAGTGCTCTATTACTTGTAAAAATATTGAAATTCTCGACTGATTACACCACTAATCTAATCTCCAGAAACAACTGGTGCAATCGACTGCACCCAGATTTGAGTGTCTAACCCTAGTGGAAGCAATTCGGTAACAATCAGGTGCAGAAAAGGTTTGTTTTCGATAAACACCCAAGCAGTTTGTAAACCAATTTTAGAATTTATGAACATAGTCGTTCGGTAGAAAGGATCCACTCATGATTCGAGAATATTAGAAAATTCTATTCTCTTCGATGACATTGAATCTGAAATATTTCCCGGTAATTTAGTCGGAGATAGAGGGTATTGATTAAAAACATGGCTCCTTACCCCGTTCGACTATAAGAAATAGAAATCCGATTGAACGAGCGTTCGGGAAACTAAAGCGGAAATCCCATTGTCTCGGGAGTACTCTTTGAACAAAACTTACATTTTTGGCAGTGATTGTGACTTCTGTCGTGCTTCACAACTCTCAGTTAAACTTAATGAATTAGAAGAAGGTAAGAATAGGTAGAGAACGGAGAACTGCTTGCCCATTCTCTAAACTCAACAGCTGCCGCTCGGTCTTAGAGGCAATCTATCGTTGATTGTGTGGGAAAGAAAGTGCCCATGCCTGATGGGCAGGGGACGGAGTGAGCCATGTGGCGGAGGGCGTTTTTGACGNAAAGAAAGTGCCCATGCCTGATGGGCAGGGGACGGAGTGAGCCATGTGGCGGAGGGCGTTTTTGACGCCAGACTCTTTTGGGATCTTGGTCTGGCTGGTTCTCCTCATCCTCTTCAAAATTATTTTTTTTGTAAATTTTTCAAAGNACTCTTTTGGGATCTTGGTCTGGCTGGTTCTCCTCATCCTCTTCAAAATTATTTTTTTTGTAAATTTTTCAAAGTTTTTTGTTTAGTTTTTTTGTTAGAAATAGTGATTGGCTCCGCCAATCACTNTTTTTTTTGTAAATTTTTCAAAGTTTTTTGTTTAGTTTTTTTGTTAGAAATAGTGATTGGCTCCGCCAATCACTACAGTAAAATTATATTGATATTTTTGGGTTTTGTTTGTGTCTGTCCCAGGAGGGACTTCATTTATTGATACTTTTTATTGGAGAGTTTTGTGTTGTCCCATGGAGGGACTCTTTGTTCATCGTGTGCCCCTCTGGGCTATTGGATCATCCCTGCAACCATCGTCATCCTCATCATCAGCCATCAGGTATTATTTCCATATTTTTTCATTCAGCGGCACTTTCCGNCGTCATCCTCATCATCAGCCATCAGGTATTATTTCCATATTTTTTCATTCAGCGGCACTTTCCGCTCAACAATTGTTATTTTAATTGAGGAGTTGTACTTAAACAAATTCTAAATAACATTCCAAAAGACCCTAATATAATTTTATTAGTGCATACTTGGGCATCAACTAGTTGAAAGTAATTATCTTTAGTGCTTGAATTATTAGATTCGGTTTTCCAACTACATCTTTTCTACTTCTGGAACTTCAAGCCGTTTCTAGTGCTTTTAGCTTGACATTTTCTTGTCGTTTCAAAATTGTAGTTCCAATTCATGTTTTGATTCTTCCGTTTTGATAAGAGTTGTTTCCATTTGGGTCAGCTTCCTCTTCCTTGATTGTTCTAAAAACATTTCATACAAATCAAAAATTATCATCAACAATTGAAAATTTTTTTTTATCTAGATACCCTTGTTATTGCTTTTTGGACTTCCATTTGCCAAAGCTTCACCTGAAGTCGCTAGTGATAAATCTTTATGTTGAAACTAGACCCATATCATCAATAACTTCATCCTGTATAAAAGTTTGAAAATTTTGGTCTCCAGCGTCGTCGTCGTATATGTTGTCTAGATGATGTCTAGTCGTAGATGTTGTGGATCCCACTGACTTCAGATTACTTGAACTACTGGCTGCGATAGTCGAAAAAGTTTCTGGAGGCTCACCAGCTGATTTCTGGAAAGATTTACGTTGACTGTCCAACTAGTAATAGAACACAGAATTAAATAGCGAATGTTACCATAAGTCAATTACAAACTTTAGTGTAATTAATTAATTATTTACCTCTTTCCTGCTGCGACTCTTCAGATTTTCCCAGCACTTTTTAAGTTGCTCAGCTGTCCTAAGGCACACTCCTAACCCAGCATTAAATCGTTGTGAAACTTTGTCCCAACACTGCTGCTCTCCTTGAGTTGTTACTTTGTCGGTACGTTTACACTCGATTACTTTCTTATGTGTCTTAATTCCGTTAATGTTATTCATTTTCTATCAAGTATTTTTGGTTTACTCTTCATTCTATTAATTTTATACACTTTCTCAAGTTCAATTTCACGAAATCAAGTTTTTTGTTCTGTACACTCTTCATTGTATTAATTAATCTTAATCTTACTCACTTTCAGGATAATCTTTCAAGATAATCAGACTATCCCTTGAATAGCCTCAACAATTGCAACAATGACCAGAATTAGTACAATCAAAATACTAACCGAGACTTTAATATTGGTGGACTCACCAAGAATGTCAATAATCAAAATCAACAAAATAATATACGAAGTCAGACGCCTTTAGCGAGCCAAAAAAATGTTAGTACTTTGAACGTAAAACTTGGACTCAAACTATGGAAAGGCAAAATTAATCAAGCACAAAAAAATTTTATAAATTTTTAGCCAAAAAATTTTTATTACATAAGTTGAGTACTTTGAACGTAAAACTTGAACTCAAACTTTGGAAATTAACAGAATCGATTATTTAGAACTTAATTTCTTCAGAATTGCATAGGCCCTCTCCACACTACCGCCTTCCAGATTCTGAAATATTGCATAGAGAAAGGAAAGGACAAGTCTTTATCCCGAGAATTGATGTAATACCGCAAGAATCTGACTTAGCAGTGCAGCTACCCGGACGTCAATTCCCTATCATGCTTGCTTTCGCCATGACCATAAATAAATCACAAGATCAGTCGCTGGTAACCGCTGGTATTTACTTGCCTTTTCCTGTTTTCAGTCACTGACAGTTGTAAGTTGCATTTTCTCGATGCACAAGTTAGAGTCAAAATTTTACCTACTCAGCGTCAATGTAAAGTTGTGAATGGGGTTGACAAATGGCTCACAGTCAATAGTATTTACAAGATTTTACTGATTGTCAAGAAAGTAATAAAAAAAGTCCAAGTGAGCAGTTTGTCACTTTTTAATTTTATTTGCCCCAAAGTCAGGCACTAACCCTTACTGTTAGAGAAGACCAGGGAATCACTTTGGTACAAATGATACTAAAATGTTGCTAATTGTGTATCAATTCGGATTGACAGTATGATGTACCACAATTCTTTAGCGTGCGAAATTGGAACAACTGTGCAATTTTGTAGCGTAGGATTGGCTCACGCAGTCGTTGCACGCATTCTCAATTTCCAAACAAAATAACTCTGTTGGCTGAATCTACACCTAACATGTTTGGTTCAAGCGTTTGCGTCATGGCTCGGTTTTGGAATTTTGTAAAAAATTGATTTGTAAAATTTGTAAAAAGAGTTATGAAACGCAATACAATGAAGGGATATGAGGTCCTTGAGGATTCTTAGAAGGGTGTTTGGTGGTCCAAATGATGATGTGATGGAGTTGTCCTGTGGAGTGAGGTCACCAATGTCACCGGTTGACCAATCAACGTAATTGATTTAAGTCAAATTAAATTTAAAATAAAATATAAATCCAAAAATGGAGGAAAGAAGAACTGATTGAATGAATGTGAGTCAACTGACAACGCTCACTATAGCACATATAAAATTTATAGAAATAGCAGTGATAGTGATAATAATAACAGTTTTAAATGAGTGATGGTATCGCATCTGAGTGGTGTCGTATCTTACTCCGCCCAACGATACCACTCTCCCTTCTCTTTTTTGGAGACACGATACCACAGTATTAGACAAGACATAGTATCTTGAGTAGGAATCGATACGATACGGAGGGAGATGCTACTCCGCATCGTATCTCACTTTACTCCAATCAACCATTTGAGACAAGGAAAGAACTCAAGTTTTTTGAACAGATGAACACCAAATTCAAAAAAAAATTATTAATTTTTTTTAACTTTTTTTTTTGATGTCTGAATTGTTTTTTTTTGTTTTTAAAATTCCTTGCATTTGTAGCCGACCAACAATTAGTAGGTATGGCAGCGAAGCGTCTGTTCTTGTAATTTGATGACACAAGATCGAAGGTAAATAAGAAATTCAACAATTTATAAAACAGTAAGGTTTGATTTCCGGCATACTAATTACTACATATATTTTGTGCTAAAAAGTCTTGAGAATTCTATTTCACAGAAATGGAAATCAAACTGGTTCAACTTTGTATTCAATTGAACCCGTTTAAGTTTGGAATGGGTTGAAGTTAAAAATGGTTTGGTTGAAGGTTTTGCAGCTACATTTAACTAAATTTGAATCTGACGTTTTACAATTTCATCATACAATGAGAAATGCAGTTTATTTGTTTTTGTTCTTGTGTAGGACTGGAATAGAAGATCAGCATACAGAAATGAAAGAGCTAATGGAAACGTTGTGTTGGTGTCAGGAAGAAGGTGAAGCGTTAACTGCGACCAATATGATTTTAACTTGACTTAGGAGAATGGATTGACATTTACAGAAGACGAACTAGTTGACAGAATTCAACTTATGTCAGCTTCCAGTTCAAGACAAAGAGAAAAATACGATGCAGATGCTGAACGTCACAAACTTCATTCTGTTACTTCATTTGGTTACTTAGTCATGATTTAAGTTAATTGCTGTAAAAAATGATTACTTTTCATGTTTTCATTTTAATAACAAACCAGTGGAAACGGTTTTCTACGAAATTCTTTACACTATTCTAAAAACAACATTCAGCAAATAAAAAAATTAAATGTAAATTAAAAAAAAAAATTCCAATTGTTTTGAATTCAAACAATTTGCCTCCAAAAAACACTGCAAATGAAAACCAAGTAGATTTTGTTACGCCGATACGATGCTACAAAATTTAAAACTAGTCAGTGGTATCGTATCTTTACGTCGTATCGTATCTCCCGTTACGATAAGGATGAAATACCACGATGCCATGCCACTCTCATTTAAACTGTCTAATAGTTTTAAGAGAAAACCTTACTTAGAGAGGGAACTTTACTTTATTATTGGAAAAAGAAAGGGATTCTAAGGCGATGGTTTCTTTGTTATCCCTGTTATGGTGTGATGTCGTCTCTTGAGATGAGGAACACAGGAACAGAATGATGAGGACGACGGGAGGGAAATCCTTTTCCTTCAACAATGAATCGAGAGACTAACTCCTAGCCTCGGAGTATGGGACTAAACATTATGCACGGGCAGGGCGTTGGGGAAAGTTCTCAAGAGCGCTCAAGCGTGGGATATTTACTACCATGAATATGATTATCTCTCCATGTCATGTCTTTGATTATCTAATTTTGGTGATTGACTCCAAGCCAGAGGCAAAATAGTTCTTCAGAATTTGGGACTACTCTTGAACCAAATAGCATTGAGCCCTCCAAGTTCTCGCTGCGAGATTTTTTGTTTTTTATTTCGAGATGTGCGCGTCTTCTCATTTAAAGTTTTAGGCGGTGAAGTTAAAAAGTGTAATTTGCGATTCAGATAACTTTTATTCTTTGATTTACTTTTAGCTTACCACCAAAAATTCAAAAAGACAGTGTTTTAAAAGTAAAACAGTTTCTAATTATGTTGAAGGAGAGAGTGTATAAGGAATTGGGTGGGAGACACCTAAGAAATTTCTGGAAAAAATTTGAATTAGAATTGTGATTCAGGCACTGCTATAGCATGTGGTGTTAATGTATCAACGGTAAAAAGGTCATTCACAGTTCTACCACCAAAAACTGAAAAACGATACACCTGATCGTCACACAAAACAAATTGATTCGTTCACAATCTCTGTAATTAGACAAATTTGTAATCGCTTTTAAGCAAGTAATGCGTATTCTACAATCGAAAACATGCACCAAAAGTGTTTGGAAGTGACAACTTTCCAAGTGTTGGTAGAGAGACATTCAGAAAATGATTAATTGAAAAATGCAAGTTTAAATATCATATATTATTTAGTAAACCTGTATTCCTGCATTTAACACAGATTTACGCTTTATTTCATCTAATGTTTGAGTGGTTGAGTCTAGCTTCTGATATTGTAACGAAAGCAATAATGTTTAAAGTAGTTTAAGAGTATCAGCCTATTTCAAAATGTCGTACCACATTTTGAATTTCAATATGAATGCCATTCGTTTTAAATGTGCCGATTCATTATTTCTTAGTTCGTGTCATTCGGAAGTTGAATAATTTGTAACATGGGATATTTTCAGTAGGTTTATAACTAGTTATATAGGTCAAAGCAAGGTCTAAGTTTGAGTCCTTATTCTGATTCCTATCATCCAGTACGACTTTTACAAGCGCGAAACCTAACATTTATACAAGTCATAAGCCGTAGTAATGTCTCACTATGTAACCTTTAGGTTGGGAGCGAAATTTGGTACCGCATAAATCGGATGGAAGATTTCTTCAAATATAAGTTGCCAGAATTTTACTTTCCTTACCCAAAGCATATGTTGAACCACACATTGATCGGTAAACAAGTGATTAACTGCCCCGATTTTGTGTGTAAAAGTTTGTACAAACTAGTTGAATTTTTCTAAACTGTCGTTTCATTGGTGTTTCGGCACTTTCGATTTTTTTTTCTTGGTCTCTTTATTAAGCAATTCTTTATATCTTTTTCTTTTCCATTTTTAATTATAAACTTAGTAAACTTAAAAAAATATACATTTTGCAGCTAGGTTTATGTTCATGAGCTGAAACGTATCTCGTGAAACGTGGCTCTGAAACAAGTTTGAAAAATCCAGAATTCTGGCAATTCTCTTAGTTTCCCATATGATCAACTTCTTATATATTTGTACTAAATAACATTCTTATTTGTATTATCCTTATATCCCTACATTAAACACCGCTAAATTTGAACAATTTCAGTTTCGCTTCCAATCTGCAACGAGCAACACATTGCCATCATCAATTTATACACCGTCCAGTGAATTTTTCAATTTTAATATTGACTAAGAGTAAATTTGAAAACAATTAGTTAATAAAGTATCCTTTCGTATATTGATTCAATAACTTAACCTTTTTGCTATTTTGTCCCTTTTCAAAAAAATAGTTTAAAGGAATTTTTTTAGATGCCCATATGCGATACACCATTCGATTCTGATTTTCCTAGGCTTCGGCCAGGTTGTATTTTTTCTATTGTCAGCCGTTTCGTATGCCCATCAAAGCTGAAATAGTAAGTTAGTAAGTACATGCTAACATGTGTTAGAATGTTTTACGTCACTCACCTTCATATTTCCTCAGCAGGAAGAAAAATTTTACACCCGCCACAATGTTGCGAGATGTTTTGCACAAATATAGAATCTATTTTATGTGCTTATGACGCTAAATAAAGCGAAAATCTGAATCAAAAACTTTCTTCATCCAACAAATTAATTGACCATACATAACCTATCATTGAAAGAACCAACATATCCAGCTCTAGAACAAATCGAGTTCTCCGGACATCACGGAGCATCGTTTCAGAGCAGTTTCGACAGAATCTCGTCCCAACTTCGCTGTTACGACGTAATTAAAATATAAATGTACAAATAGGTATATTTAGTATTAAATCCCAGCATATATAGTGCGGCAAAATATTTTACTCCAGTGAGAAGTTACTTTTGGTCCATGCTCTTTGCTGGAGAAAGACTTCGACTAATAATTTTTCCCGTTGTCAGAGTGTCANATAGTGCGGCAAAATATTTTACTCCAGTGAGAAGTTACTTTTGGTCCATGCTCTTTGCTGGAGAAAGACTTCGATTAATAATTTTTCCCGTTGTCAGAGTGTCAAAATTTTGATAAAAAATTGATATTTTATTATGAAAGAACATTGAAAAGTAGCTAGACATTCCATTCTTTACTGTATGGGATGTTACTGTACTTTACTATCTTAGAGTTAAGTTATAGAAACATGAAATTTAATAAATCATAACTTTTGACCCTTTGATCCTAATGACTTGATTTTTTTGACGTGTTCCACTTTTTTCAATATTCGTTCATAATAAAATATCAACTGCATTGAAAGAACTTTTTTAACCCTCTAAAAAGGGCGGAACTATTACTCTAGGGCTTTCTCCAGCAAATAGCATGGACCAAAAGTAACTTCTCGCTTCGGTAAAATATTTTTCGGCACTGTACCTACTTTTGTTAGATTCCAGTTTCATAGATTCCAGGTATCTCTCTTCTTATCTCGTCAACAATTTTTCACTTTATACAATGAACATCTTTTAAACCTCCAATATACAGAATTGTTTTGTCAAAATAAAAGCAACAAAATTGATCTAAACATACCAAACTGCGGGAAGAGAACAATAAAGTTCATTGAACCCATACTTTTTCTTTTTTAGAATTAATTTAAATGTTGATATTTTGCTCCTTATTTATCACAGTCGCTAAGGGAATACATATTGGCTCTCCGAATTTCCAAAACCCAATTTAATTTAATCAAAATTCAACAGTCAACTTAGATTGTTAACTAAGCAATCGCGAAAAAGAATAAACCGTCTAGGACATACATTTCTTTTACTTTTTGAACTCCTTTTATTCCGTCATTTGAGGTTAACTAATGTTTCCAACATACATACCTCGGCTGATGTTTATAGTTTAACAAATTATAAATAAGGAATTAGAAGGATGAAAAAAGTATTTTGCAACTTTTAAATCACTCAATATTGGGTCAAACTCTAAGGTTACAAGTCACAAAGTGATTTATTTTAAATAATGATCGATAAGATAAGCAACCTTCGGATGAAGATTTTTGTCTTCCAAACGCATGTCCCAATGCCATTTAAAGTTAAAGGCAAGTTTCAATTGTAAAATGGTACAATATACGTAGGAGTATTTGTGATTAAAAAGTTTCAATGACATAATTACTTTTTCCCAAGGCAACTGCATTGAAATAGGTGCTGAATGTTTAGAATTGCACCGCACTTTCCTCGAAGCACGATGGGGGAAATGCAACTCTAGTTTCAGCTTTAAGAATCAACCAATAGCTTTATTTGTATAATAGAAAAATAACAACCAACTTTCCAAAGGAGCCAAATTTAGTGACCAATTTATTTGATCATAGTTTCAAACCAAAGTTTGCCTGCTACCTTATGAGATAAACTTAAAACACTATTAGCACAGGTGCAATGATACTAAAATTATATGAAAAATGGACTAAAAATGGGTATTAACCGAAGTATTGTTAATGTTGAATTGGAGACAATCAAAGGGTCTTTATATAGTGAGTCTATACATTAGCGTCCCTACAGCCGAGGTGCTTTCGTTTTTGTATGCTTCTCCCATTCACTCAAATGTCGAAAATGGTGTATAGGTACTATATAGGGACTCGGCTATAGGGACACTAATGTATAGATACCCTGTATTCCTTTTATGTGTTGTAACTTATATGAAGTTGTTGCTTTGGTGTTTGCTAAGGACCAGTGAAAATTTGTAAAAATGTCTTCTAATTTCAACTCTTGGGCATTAAAAGATTAATAAGTTGCAACAGCTGCATACGACAGCACACGACGATTACAGAAATCCATGCTACACACTACACACTAATCGTCATTACTAATCCACACATAATATGATCAAATTCAAGTGATATTTGTCTCATTGTTCAGAAGTACATAGNAATCGTCATTACTAATCCACACATAATATGATCAAATTCAAGTGATATTTGTCTCATTGTTCAGAAGTACATACCCTAGTAACATTTCGGTAAAGGAAAGTCCATGGAAATTTAACTGTAACCCGGTACCGAAAAAAGTACTGGCGTGACCGCGNAATCGTCATTACTAATCCACACATAATATGATCAAATTCAAGTGATATTTGTCTCATTGTTCAGAAGTACATAGTACATCAATTTTAGTTACATATTGTTTTAATATTAATGTAAAAATGGTTATTATCTTCTACTTTATAAAGNATAGTACATCAATTTTAGTTACATATTGTTTTAATATTAATGTAAAAATGGTTATTATCTTCTACTTTATAAAGAAAGCAATGCATAATTTGTCAAATTCAGCATTAGTTGTACTACAACTATCTTCGTAAGGTCTCTCGAAGAAAAAGCAAAATGTTCTACATTGGATAAACCTACATGCTGCCAACGGCTTGACATATGGTTGCTGACTCCGGTTAATTTGAAAAACTAGGTAGTGTAATTGGACATTTAAAGCTTTCGATTTTTCATAGATATCAGCCATTGCAGTAGTTGCTACGAGATCTTCAAAAACTAGTGTAGCAAATAGGATTGGGTTGACAATATTCAACCCCCACTCCAAATGGTTGTAGAGACGCAGAGTTACGTATATTGCAACAATACTGGCGAATTGGAAACAAAACTTGCACATTCCAAACATTTTTGCTAATGAATGGTTCCATGAGTTGTTTAAAAGTGATAAAGTCGCGTATATTTGAAAAGTATCTTGATAGTTTCCATCCTGAACCCAATTGTAGCTGGAAATGGTACAAATGTTAAGTAGATTTTAAATTCTAATCAACTATTAAATACCTTACCATGTGTGAAGCCAGTACTTGAGTGTAAATATGTGTAAGCAGGTAAAGGACGCCATAAACAGATGAAAAGTAGCCCCCCTCAAAATATTGTAGGTTTCAAAAATACAAAACAGAATAAACGTAAAATCTGTCTGCCAATGATATGGTAAGGCGGTGTAAACGAAATTTGGATTGTTCCTGTTCAATGGGAATACGAAAGGAAACAGAATACTCAATGACAGTAAATTATACTGAAGAGCCTATAGAAACATTTCCCTTGTATTAGGATCCAGGTGTGTTTTTCCAACATATAATTTTCCTGAAAAAGTAAAATAAATGTAAATAAACTTACTGACCAACTTGTTCTACTTTGTCGTCATAAAGNATAATTTTCCTGAAAAAGTAAAATAAATGTAAATAAACTTACTGACCAACTTGTTCTACTTTGTCGTCATAAAGTTGGGTTTACAATTTTTCGCAACCTATAATACTCAATTTTATATCGTGTTATGAATTACTTTTTGTACTTAAAATTCGAAATGTTTGAAATCGGGGCAAATCTTTTAAGTAATAGAAGAATAATACATTTATTGTCGCATTTGTCTCCAGTTTTTTTTTTCATCGACTTCGTTTATTTTATACAGCTAGCAATTTTATGAACAAATTGTTTGAAAAAGTCTATAGATTTGCGGAAAGTCAGCAAGCTTCATTTTTTAAATTTCTATAAATAATAAATTCACACTTTGACACACCGGAATCCTTGTTGAATTTCTGTATTTGGTTGAACCAAATACACCACTCATCCTGGTTCCTAAATGAATAGTACTGAAATGTTGTCAAAATCATCTGAATACATATAAAGTAAATATGGAAAACAATGTATGTTGATAACAGAATTTGATAAAAATTTCTGCAGAAGTACTCTGAAGCGTGCTGTTTTAAACGGTATAGGCCGCAAGTCGAAGCATGACTTCGTTTAAACTCATTAAGTCACCAAATGTCAACTTTTTGATATATTGAAAAACCGCCGAATTTGATATCATTTGAAAGTTCTTGGTGAACGAACGACAGCAAATTGCCGCGTAAGCAAAATCTGCTTGACTTGATATCCAGAGGTCACATTTTCGACTTGATGAAACATATAGGCGTGTTTGGTATCACTAGACTGCTTTTGGAATGATGATTACGAACCAAGTCGTTATATATCCATAAAATGTTTATGTAAAATAAATGAATTTCTTTTTCGGTATTCTAGATTAAAATGAATTCCAAATCAAACTCTCACAAATCAACACACATGACCTCAAACGAACGGGTTACTTCATTTTTTCTTGAAGTGTTGAAATCGAAACTTACTTTGCCTCAGTCACCAAATACAGCGTTCTTGATTTATTTAATTTTTGTGTAAAAAAAAATCGATTTAATTGATTATTTTGATTTAAATCAGAAAAATCATGATTTAAATCACTTTTTTTAACTAAAAAAAACAAATCCATCCTCTGCGAAGAGTTCGTTTTCATTTCGTATGTACTCAAAATTTATTTTTGAAGTGTGCTTAGATTTTGTCTCCCTTAGAGTACAAAAATGGTCAATAAGCACGTAGTTATTTCTTAAGAGCTTGAAGGATAAAATCTAACTTAGCAGCCTCTCCGATTCCTATTCTATTTCTAAGGTCTGAATTTTCAGTTTCGGACTGGAATCGCATACACTTATTGTCACAGTGAGCTTTCATTCGACCAACAATTCCTTCAATCGCTTTCCCGCATGCTTTGCACTTAGCCTTTTTACTTTGTCTATCACTTAGTTTGACCTCATCAAAACTTGACCAAATTTGATCTCTTTTCCTTCCGGCCATAATGAATAAATAANTATCACTTAGTTTGACCTCATCAAAACTTGACCAAATTTGATCTCTTTTCCTTCCGGCCATAATGAATAAATAAGACTGAATGACTAAACTAAATAAACAACAAAATAAAATTGAAAAGAGACAAAGAACATATTTCCTTCTTTTTAAATTCTCCGAAACGTTTTCAGCCTAGTTTCATTAGCTACCAAATACGTTTTCTTATTTTTTCCCNTTCTCCGAAACGTTTTCAGCCTAGTTTCATTAGCTACCAAATACGTTTTCTTATTTTTTCCCTGTTATAAAAGAGAGAGTACGATACTTTTAATACTCCGATTTTAATCATTGATTTAAAAAAAATCAATTGATTTAAATCATTTTATCCTGCAAATAACGCTTTACTACTAACTGAAGCTCAGACTCAGTAATCTGCTCTTTTGGAAACAGTTACACAGCTATGGAAATTGTTTTATTTTTCTGTTCATATTTGATTAATAACACCTAGATCTTATCGTTAAANTCTCCGAAACGTTTTCAGCCTAGTTTCATTAGCTACCAAATACGTTTTCTTATTTTTTCCCTGTTATAAAAGAAAGCGTACGATACTTTTAATACTCCGATTTTAATCATTGATTTAAAAAAAAATCAATTGATTTAAATCATTTTATCCTGCAAATAACGCTTTACTACTAACTGAAACTCAGACTCAGTAAACTGCTCTTTTGGAAAAAGTTACACAGCTATGGAAATTGTTTTATTTTTCTGTTCATATTTGATTAATAACACCTAGATCTTATCGTTAAATATGCCTAAAATTGTCTTTCGTATGTAAACTCAAAAGCTATTTTATACCAATTGAAACCAAGCTTTCTCTATAAAATTTCAACAGCGCTTCAAAAGACTCGAATTACTCGAAAATTTGGCAAAATGGTTCTGTCTTTATTTAATCCTCCGCCTTTATTTCAATTTGCACTAAAAATTACTCTAATTGTTATAAATTTTTATTTACCTGAAATAAGCTAAAAGTTCATGGATATGTAATCTTGCACTATGACGCTATTATATTATTTTTTCAGCATTAATTTTTTTAGGAAGAACTTGTTCGGTACAGCCAGTGTTCTTTGTTGCAATATTATGTAGAACTGGACAGGCATTATTATTTTTCAAGTCTACAAAGGGTTAACTTCTAAATCACGGAACATGGGAAACGATTCTTGATAATCTGATAAGAACATTCGACAATTCACCATGTTGATTTGTCGATTGCGTTGAATCGCTACTCATGCAATTCCAAGTTGTAGTAGACATTTGTCATTAACCAATCCTTAACCCCTCTCCTGAAAAAATACATAATTGTAGATTAGTTGAAAACAATAGAAAAGTATTCAGGACATCAGGAACAAATAAATAAATAAGATAAATCTGATATGACTATATGACAATTCTGCTAATATAAGTTTACCTAGAATTCCAGCCGTCGGGAAATATCTCCAGCCATTCTCAACACGTTCTTCGACATGAGGATTTCTTGGTAACCTAGCGTCATGCACAATTCTAGGCCATCTAGCCCATACAAAGTAGCAAGCATGATTAGGGCCAAATATGAACATTGCATTGACGGAGTATTCTCCATGTCGGTCAACATATGAGGCCTCATTTGCTGTCGAAGTCACAATGGGGACCAAAGTTCTGTCCACAAAACCACATATACTTGAAAATCCTCCAATTCGTTGAAAACCCACTGCAAAATTCTTCATGATTTCTGGCCAGTTAACAAATTTTTTAAACATAATGTCGACGATTCACGTTTCAGAACTCGACAAACTAGATTTATACGGACCATGCATACTTGAGGTTGTATGACTGGCTTCAAGAACTTATAAAATGAGGTGCAGATCCTTGTATACTCATAATTCGAAAAGAAATTGTCGTCGAGCATCTGTCAATTAAAACTACAGTGAAGTTTGGCTATAGTGATCCCGGGTATAGTAGAACTCCGGCTATAGGAAGCCACACTGTCCGGTCCCTGCCAAGCAAATGGGAGATTAAGTGTTAAGTAGTCCGGCTATACTGAACTACCGGCCTTAATGGACCAATCCTACCTGTCAAGAAAATCATTTTGTCCGGTAATTGTGAACACGCATGAAATATGTCTAAATTCCGCAATAAATTTTTTCTTATTCTTCTATCCGAAAAGTAGAATTCAATTATCGTAGCAATATTTCTAAACTCACCATGTTTTAAAATAAATTAATGTTCTTAACGCAAATAAGAAAGCTTCGTTGAATTCTTTAAGTTTTTTTTCAAATTATCGTATTCAGTAGAAAATAACCTTACAGGAATCAAACCGAAAAGCTCTTTTGTTGGTGGACAGTTGTGTTCCACCATTTCCAATCTAACACATTACTCGCCTCTTCCTACCTGCCAACACAACTAGCCTATGGACCCAGTGAAACAAGCTTCAACGCCAAGAGCTAGTTCAATTGGAGGAACCAAAATACTTTACCAAAATCAGTCAAAATTTTACCCAAATTAGTCTTGCGGAAGTTTAGGAGAAAATGATGGAAGCCTCAATTCGACTTGAAATGGAAATTTATCATTAGAACATAACCGTATTCAGTCTTAAGCAAATTTTCAGCACCCAGTACTTCTACATCGATATAGCTGAATTTATAGTAAAATATTTTGATATATGAACAATTATTGAAATGTAGGGTCCGTTCACTATACGGATATAATGAACTCCGGATATAAAGAACTCCGGATATAATGAACTCCGGCTATTCTGAACAATCCTGTCGGCCTCTACAGAGTCACTATAACCGAACTTTACTGTTTATGTTTACTGTTTACATATTAAACTTTAACTTTTTTAACTTTACTGTTTTCATATTTCTGATCATTTTAATAAAATTCTATACATTACAAACTTTGTTCACCATGTGTGAACTTCAAAATCCTATAAAATTCCAAATTTTAGAAGAATTAACTTTTTTGGTATAGTAGATTTACTAGCCTACCAAATTTTTGAAAAGTAAACTTTAAAAAAGTACTTACGGAAAAGTACTTTTACTTAAGTTAAGTTTAAAAGTACTTTTACATTTACAAATTATCAATAATTCTTGCCTGATGCAACAGAATCTTATATTTATTGAAAGGCAACTAACATTTTCACTTTTTACAAGCTTCTCCTTTCACCTTCCCAACTAACTTTTATGAAACTTAAATTTTTCAGCTTACAAAGTTATTACATAATGAAAGATGAAAAGTTTTTCATGGAACAGGCCCACTGAGCTTGTTGCATCCATTCATCTATGACAACCATGAATAGTGAACTGTATGGTGAAATTCGCTGGACTGATAGTGTATTGTTAAGATGTTTAATAGATGGGGTATATCTAGGGTAAAGATTTCCTATCGCCGTTTCAGTTGAAATATTATGTATAAGAGAGAATTAACGTGGATACTAGAATCAACGACCATTTCTACTGTTTCCGCAAGATCTATAATAGTGTTGGAAATAAAATATATAGTGGAATAGGAGATAACAAATCTTATACATTAAGTCGAGGTAATATTATTCTAAAGGTTTTAGGATCACTCAACATGGTAGAGACTGGAGAAGGAATATAAATTTTCAAATAATTGATAGGTTTAGGAAGGGGGGATCTAGAATGGTATTCTTCTCAACTGGTATTGTCGAACCAATTGGGCGAGAGCTTGGCCGGGTTTTGAAATTCAAAAATTTGTCAATTTAACAAAATTTTAGACTTGTGCACTCTATACCGAAAAAAAATTCCCATTTAAACAGAATTGAGAGGTTGAGCATGCTATCACCATTAAGATTTTGTATGTTAGATTTAGGCACTAGGGGTAAATGAGAGCCTTCCATGGTAACTTTCGATAGTAACCTCCAAGGGTAGTGTGTACGTAGGATACTTGCTATCCTCCATCATGAAGATCAATAAATAAATAATAATAAATAACAAACATAAGGAACCGAAAATATAAAAACTTAACTTAGAACTAAAAAAGAAAGAAACGGGGAAGGTTGCCATAGGAAGTTTCCATGAGAGGCTACCATCTACCAACTGTGCCTATATTATACGAATTTTGAAAAACGTAAAATGCATTCTTACGTGATAGTCATCAATTGGTGATACAATTAGTGCATGACTGAATGAATCGCAGTGAATTTGCTCTTTCCTATCTTTAATCACACTTTTTATTCATTAGAACAGGCGTATAAAAAATTAAGGAAACTTTAAATTTTCAAAATTTCTTAGCAACTTTGGACTAAAAATTGACTAATCGTGTGCTTGGTAGCGCTCTTCACTTTAAGTTATCAAAGCTTTGGAAATTGCCACGTTTCTTGACCAATTTTGTTAATTTGAGTTTTTTTGCTGCATTTACACTACCTAACTGGTCGTGAAATACTTCAAATACAACAAATACTTCATAACATTCAAAACAATATTATCTCATTCTAGATCAGATTTTGACTAATTAATTTGTAATTATTTGGACAAAAAATTATATTCTTGCAGCCGTAAATTATAAACCTCGGGACTGAAGTGCAATGGTGTAATCACGTGGTGCATAAATCTCGCGACGAGCCCGCGTGTAGCTCTCGGCTATTTGGTTCGACAATATCACAAATTTTAATTCCAGTATAGTTATTGGTTGTTCTGCGATCTCAGTTTCAAATTTGTGGCTCTACCCAATGGGAACAAACTCGTGATAATACGTGAGATAATCGTAAAACTCGTGACAAAACGGAAATTCACGTAATTTCCCAAATCACGATTCTGTGAAACGAAAGTATTACGTATATTTTTTTAACGAAATTTCATCCATTTTTAGTAGACGTATGTTACACATGATAAATTCGACTTTGTTTCACGAATTTATTATCGTAAACTGAAATGGTTCGATTTCGTAAAACGTACGGAAACTCTAGCGCGGGAATAGACTGGATGTTGTGTGAAGCATAAAAGTGACAAACAAAACCACAGTCAAGNACATATTCACGAGATTCACGTAAAAACTTTACGAAATGCTTTCGTGCCCTACACGAGTGGTTCCCATTGGGTACTTTTCGGACACCCTTTTCCTTGTTCGTTCAGTAAATATTGCATTTTAATGCATATTCTGGACATCTAAGCTTGCTAGCTTTTATTTCATGATATGATTACATGAGGGCATAACTCAGTTCAATATTGAATCAACACACATTTTATCAATTTCATGCAATGTCGTACGGCGGCTTATTGATTAAATAAGCTATCATCGTTTCGAAAATACTCAATACATTGCCTTACAAAACAAGTATTTGTCATCACAACTCCTCATTTTTCTATGGCTTACTAAACTTTTCCACGTCAAATTAAATCCAATAACTATAAGCTGCCCATGCGCTAATCAATAACAAAATAATTTTTTTGCCTTTGCTTATTCCAGGTACTTAATTGAGTGGTATACACAGCATTGAAAGAGAAACGGATGAATGTGATGTGGAATTGATTTTACTCACGAAAAGAAAATAACACGCTAATATATCGAGTCCAGCTAACTGACTTACGAATAAAAAAAATATAAACAATTCATAAAAAATAAAAAAACAAGAAAAATAATTTTCTTAACAAATGTACGTCTTACAGATAGTTTCTTTGGATTTGTTATCTAATATTCTTCTTTATTTATTCCAATTTTCATTTCACTAACCAAGCTCCATGCTAATTTTCCATGAAAGATATATTTCGATTACCAAAGCTAATTTTAATGTTAAAATCCTTTCGTCAGGCATATGTCCATTTTGCTTAGGCCAAGGCTATCTCAATTATCTGAAATAATGGTCAGATTAATTTGTTTGTGTAAGGCATATGTTGCCTATGGAAAATCTATACCAATTATTTACCGTGAACAGCGTAGCTGAAGCTGTTTATGCGATTGTTGTCGGTCCGTCTGTCTGGGTTGTCTATATCTACGACCAATTGGTGCTAACTATAGGGCCATTATGATTGTTCCAAATGTACGGGCTTTGGTTTTCAAAATGAACTAATTTCTTTCTATTGTGTGAAACATCTAATTGGCTCTCAACGTATAGTAATTATGAAGCTAAACTTGGCCACAATTCATATTTGCTATTACTTTGGTAAATTTACTGTTTCTTCGTACATAGTTTAACATTTATGTTGGTCCATGTAACGTTACGTACACATATTTTTTACTAATTTTCATGTGTCTGTGCGTTATATTGTATCTAGGGGTCTCCGATTGGTCCTGCAAATCATCTCTTCCAATTTTGTTTGTCAAATATTTCTGATTGCTATAAGTATACAGTAATTTTGTTTTTTCGTATAAAACCAATTAACTAATTATACTTTGGGTTTCGTCGTGGATAAGTGCTGCAGTTTCTATCTACCTAAGCTGTCCCAATTTTGTTTATAAAGTGTGTTCAAATAAGGCGACTATTTGGTGTAAAGTTTAAAAATACTCACAAATTAGACTCTTGCGAATTTTTAATCTAAGGAAAAATAGAGTAAATTTCTCTCTGCTATTGGCAATTTGCCATTCTTGGAAAGTTTTTGGATTGTTTTTATTTTATATAATTTAATTAATTAAGTAAAAAGGTCACAGGTCAGGGACCACTGTCGGAGAATCTCTCAGGACAATCTGAAACCTTCAAACCTCCCCATTTCTCTCAACATACAAGAGGTTGTTAAGTTAGTCGAATACGGGGTGGAAAGTTAATAAGGGATTTACATGAAGTATTNTCTCAACATACAAGAGGTTGTTAAGTTAGTCGAATACGGGGTGGAAAGTTAATAAGGGATTTACATGAAGTATTTATGAAGTACAGTTCTGTCTGGGTCAAGTTACTCGCAGTTCAAACTAGCATACCTGAAGTGTGCTATACTTTATGAAAATTAATTTGATCCTGCTCCAGCAAGTGCCCTAGATTACCAATTTCAGAATAACCATTGAAAAGTTGTCGAGAATTCATTATTCCGATGGTATAGGCCAAGGTATCTCTTGCTCGAAAATCATAATTATTTNATGAAGTATTTATGAAGTACAGTTCTGTCTGGGTCAAGTTACTCGCAGTTCAAACTAGCATACCTGAAGTGTGGTATACTTTATGAAAATTAATTTGATCCTGCTCCAGCAAGTGCCCTAGATTACCAATTTCAGAATAAGCATTGAAAAGTTGTCGAGAATTCATTATTCCGATGGTATAGGCCAAGGTATCTCTTGCTCGAAAATCANTTATTCCGATGGTATAGGCCAAGGTATCCCTTGCTCGAAAATCATAATTATTTAGTTCAATAAATTATTTTGAAAAAAATACTTTTGCCATATTATAATCTAAAATTAGATGTCCTGAACTACATTCATGCAGTAAAGGCAAACCAGTCATTACACTATCAACTCAAGCAAAAATTACGGATACAGAGAATCGGTAAAACTTTCGAACCTTATTTCTAACAGTCCAATACTGGCTCAATATAGAATTAGTAGTGAAACAAACCCCAAATGTTTTTAAGCATCATGGCAACTCTTAATTGTGCAACTGTTATCCTTTTCATTTTCACAATCAATTCCTTGGGTTTAGAATTATACAACCTAGAAAATTTATTGGTTGGGTTTGAAAATTGTCACATCATAAGAATTGATTATGGTATTAACGAAGTTACGGAAAAATTTAATGGGGCTCTAGTCGTCCGGTTTACACTTGATACAATGCAAGCTACTGATGCGGATTTTACTAACGCCAACAACAAATTAAAATTCTATTGGAGGTATCGGAAGACTATCTGTCAAGTGATATACCTAATGTATCCTCCTTCGCGGGTACATATGTTTTATGCTGCTTATCAATTTCACTGGATGAAAGATTGTAGTCAAGTATTTGCAGCTCCTTACATAACTTGTTACAGAAATTATTTCTATTTCATCATTGTTCACAAGATGAGCCTGAAAAGCTATCATGGTGAGACTGACATACGTAGCTTAGACTATTCAACATTAGGATATGAAATCCTCATTGCAGCAAATTCAATAGAAATTATATTTGTATCTTGGCTAGCTTTCTCTAAAACTACTATTTTTATTAATGAAGCAAAATACACAAAGAAAATTCTCGATCACATTGCAAAATTGTCAATAAATGGAAGCCCTCAAAATTATTTAAGAATTCCTGATGGTATGGACAATAGTGACTACGGCAAGGATTTCTATTTGGATGAAATAATAAAACCCTCAGAATCGTCCGAATTTGTGAATAATATATTTTATATATTGTTTAATATTACAAATGCTACCAAAGATTACACGTATGGAAATACAACTGTCTATCCTCTTTCTCGCCTTAATACTATACTCATTGACATTGACTCTTGTCCCGGTCTAAAATCTGGGTCACTTCAATTTTTCACCAGAACTGCAACATATAATTTTATCACTTGTGATGGCGCACACAAATATATTTCCTTTGCAGCGTACACAGTGCCATTTCAAACTAACTTTTGGATTTTTGGTATTGTCTTTTCCATTGTATTTACGTGTATGTTAAAGGTTTACTTCCATTTCTTAAAAATACCAGACAGTGCATTTCAATTTCTTTTTAAAATATACCTTGAGCAAGGGTTGACCTTGTCCTCAAAACTGAGTAAAGTATCTAGTTTTAAATATATTTTAATTTCAACATTGCTCATGAGTATAATACTTATAAATTTGTATAAAGGAGCTCTCACATCCGATCTTACTTCTCCAATCCCTACAGCACATTTGGAGAAAGTTAAAGATGCTTTGGCACATGGCTACAAAATATTAGTTTCACTCCACCACAATAAGTTACCGGAAATTCTAGTGAAACATTTTGATGAAAATGAAACTCAAGATTACTACAAGTACATGTTGGAAATATATGGGAATAATTTTCTAAGAATTGTTAACCCCATACATAGAAACTTTAATTATTCAACTCCAGCCATACAATCGTTATTTCAATTAGTTTATGATAAAATAGAAGTGAAAATTGATTTTGGTTCTGAAATCGAATTGAACAAATGTAAGAAGACAATGATGGTTGCCGAGAAGATGAGATTGGATGAAATACGAAAGAGATTTCCAAATTGGACAAAACAATCATCCANTGGTTGCCGAGAAGATGAGATTGGATGAAATACGAAAGAGATTTCCAAATTGGACAAAACAATCATCCATTTATTATGGAAAGGATTCATTTTCGTCACATGCGGTTGCATGGTCATTTAGTAATATGGACTGGGATATAGTAGGAATGATATATTCTCGCTTTCAGTCAATTTTTCATAGTGGAATATTTAGTTACATTATGTGGCAAGAATGGGACAGCAAATCTGCCAAAGTTATATCAGAAGAAGCTGCAGTAAAGTCTCTTTCTCTATACAGTAATTTCCTTATGTCTGCTTTCGTTGTGTATTTTGTTTTAGTATTTTGCTCTCTAGTCGTATTTATTGTGGAATATCTTGCTCAATTACTGTGCATTAACTGTAATCTTTAGATTTTTGCTGGAGCATGAGAGNTTTGTTTTAGTATTTTGCTCTCTAGTCGTATTTATTGTGGAATATCTTGCTCAATTACTGTGCATTACTGTAATCTTTACATTTTTGCTGGAGCATGAGCGATCCAAATTCTTTCTGAAGAGCTAGACAACCGAAAGCAGTAACAACTGCTTTGAATACACATGAATTTGTTGATAAACATTGTACATTTGCAACTATTTATTAAGAAATAATTCAAAAATACAATAAATTTTATCATTACAATTTCCTTATACCGATCCATGCAGAATATGTAAGAATTTTTTTTTTACTCTCCCATTTCAGCTAACCTCACTCCGCTTCTAACCTAGTGTTGAGGCTGCTTCAACCAGTGTTCGGCATCCCGTCTTTCCCGTCCCCGTCCGGACGGGTATGGACGGGGCCCCTTTTTTCTCTCAAAAGAAGGGGACGAGACGGAGACGGGTGAGTCGAATTTTTGAGAAAGACGGGGACAGGTGAGTTGATTATTTTGAAAAAAACGAGAACGGGACGGGGACGGGTGAGTCGAATTTTTTATAAAGATGGGGACGGGGACGGGTGAGTTGATTATTTTGAAAAGACGGTGACGGGTGAGTCAAATTTTTGAGAGCGACGGAACGGGGACGGGTGAGTCGAATTTTTTAGAAAGATGGGGACGGGGACGGGTGAGTCGATTATTTGGGAAAAACGGGGACGGTGAGGATGTTTAGTATGAAAAAAGGGTAAGACGGTTTTTAGGAAAGACGGGGACGGAGAAGTCTGTTTTCTACGAAAGACGGGGACGGGTGAAGGCATTTCTTTTTAAAAGACGGGTGTTATTCAGGCACAGACTTCCAACTTAGCTTCATTGGAAATCGAAATTTCAATTATTAGATCTCACTAATATAAACGTTTCGATTTTGATTTGGAGAGTTTACAATGTTATTGGTTTCGATTTCGAGGCTGAAAAGTCATAGGGTTCGATTTCGTTCGACTGAAAAGGTATGAATTTCTAGTTCTATTGTCCAGTTTTGGATTTCGATTTGTATGGAATCATTTTGCTATTCGAAATAGAAATCAAAATCGAAACCGAAATCAACTTTGCCTACCGAATCGAAATTGAAATTCATTTTTTGTACAATTCAAAATCGAAATTCAAATCTAGCCAATACGAAATCAAAATCAAACTCCATATATTTTTTGACTTGAAATTAAAATCGAAATTTAGTACCCCAAGCTGATCGAAATCGAATAATTGCAAGAAGTTCGAAATCGAAATTTTGATTTCGAAAAAGACGAGGACGGGACGGGGACGGGTATAAAATTTTTTTTCATAGAACGGGGACGGGACGGGGACGGGGAAGTCTTTTATAATGAGAAGACGGGGACGGGACGGGAAAAATATTTTTAAGCAAAGACGCAGACTGGACGGGATGGGGAAAAAATTTTTTTAGCAAANTATATTTTTTGACTTGAAATTAAAATCGAAATTTAGTACCCCAAGCTGATCGAAATCGAATAATTGCAAGAAGCTCGAAATCGAAATTTTGATTTCGAAAAAGACGAAGACGGGACGGGGACGGGTATAAAATTTTTTTTCATAGAACGGGGACGGGACGGGGACGGGGAAGTCTTTTATAATGAGAAGACTGGGACGGGACGGGAAAAATATTTTTAAGCAAAGACGCAGACTGGACGGGATGGGGAAAAAATTTTTTTAGCAAAGACGGAAACGGGACGGAGATGGGTAACTTGGGTGCCGAACATTGGACTCAACAGGAGTTATTTTTAAAACCCAAGTGAAAAAATATGCGGTCAGAGCGGGAGAGTAAAAAAAACTCAAAAAATTCTTACATATTCCTCATGGATCGGTACCTGATTGTATCATGTTATGTGTTAAATTTCTTCTTATACTATTTATCCAACCTTATTTCTATTAAAGTCGAGGCCACTCGGAGATGGTACACACACACTGGAAGAAAAAAATTAAAAGTCGGCAAAACCTCCAAGCTCGCTCATTTTTGGTTCAATTAAGGTAATTTATTCATATTTGTACTAAAATACAATCAAGAGCTAGAAAAGCTAATTAACATGAATTTTTAAAGGAAAAAAAAATTTTTTTTTAATTTATGTTAGTAATGTATTATTGAAGTTACTCTGAATGCCACAAAAATTAAATAATAATTTAACAAAACTAAGATTATAGTTTGCAATTAAAATAGTAGCAAGTTAAAAAATTTAAATCTAACGATTCCTAAATAATCTACTACTTGTAATAATCTATGGGTATTGTATATTTTTGACTTGGTTTCCATTTAATGTAATCAAACAGAAATAGTNACTACTTGTAATAATCTATGGGTATTGTATATTTTTGACTTGGTTTCCATTTAATGTAATCAAACAGAAATAGTGGCATTATGGTACACAGCGTTATTTATTATTGAAAATGTGATCACTTCCGCTTCAATAGTTGAAATGATGCCAGTGATAATATATAGAAAATTTTGAAACGTATCTCATAGGAAACATTTTTAAATTTAAAAACAAAATTTTTTGACTAAAAAATGGANTAGAAAATTTTGAAACGTATCTCATAGGAAACATTTTTAAATTTAAAAACAAAATTTTTTGACTAAAAAATGGACTAGCTGATCGCTCTGTTCCTCACCTTCGTCGTTCACAGCAACAGATGAAAAAGTTAAGTGACGAAAATTATAATTATTGCTCTTATCATCTAAGAAATACAACAATAAGTAATGAATACGATAATACTTGTATCAACGAATGTTGTTTACCTTGACTTTAAGGCTACTTTAACAAAATTTAAATCGCACTAAATGACAGTAGTGATAAGTGGTTGAACTTACAAAGCTCTGGCAAAAGTAGAACCACTAAAATCATTGGAAAAGAAAGGTGACATGTGTTGTAACTTCGGAATATTCAACAGAAGAAAATTAATGAATATGGCAGCAGAAGGACTGACGGACATACTTTTTCCACAATGTGTATTACAACAAATTGTGCTACAAAGTATTGCTATAGTAGGGGGTACACGGGTTGTGGAGTAGGTCGTGAGGAATATCAATNCACGGGTTGTGGAGTAGGTCGTGAGGAATATCAATAGATGCATGTAGGCATGACAAAGAGTGTAGATGCAGATATTCAAAAGCATGCGTCCTAATCCCAGAGTAATAGAAAGATTTCTCTATTATTCCCTGAACATATCTATTCAAGTATTGAAACTTTTTGTAGGGTCCATAAAATAACAATAGTTGTGACTTTTTATTATCAACACAGATAGTTCTGTGAATAGAGNACTTTTTGTAGGGTCCATAAAATAACAATAGTTGTGACTTTTTATTATCAACACAGATAGTTCTGTGAATAGAGAACACGCTAACGCCCGTTTTATACTTAATGTCATTCGTCCTTTATTCGAATGAAATGCAGTATGATTGATAATAAAACTTTGTTTAAAACGTTTTTAGAATTAACAGTTCCATTTATAGATTGCAAAATTTGTTGTAAAATTCATAAATCATACTGCATTTCATTCGAATGAAGGACGAATGACATTAAGTATAAAAGGGCGTAAGTTAACACAAATTATACAATCCTTTTTTACCTATTGATTCCTTAAAAATGGAATTTTGGTGACTGAGGCACACGAGTTATGTTTTCATTGTCTTAATTTCAAAGTTGTTCTTGTTCATTCACTCCAATAGAGTTGATTATTGTACAGATGGTTCCCTTTACAACTACTTCACTCCTGGAAAGGAACGAGACAATTTATTTACTGATAATGAAGTTCATCGGCAAGTCCAATATTGTCTACCACATAGTGCATGGGCTATATATTAGTGAAACTGCATCTCGATCCGTCAATTCATTCTTGATTTAGAGCACCGATGGTCTGAAAGAACATATCTATAATGTGTTTACAACACATAATAATGAAGTTGCTGTATTTGATTATGATATAAATGGTTGGTTTAGTTGGTTGGATAAAGTAGACGTTTGAATNAATAATGAAGTTGCTGTATTTGATTATGATATAAATGGTTGGTTTAGTTGGTTGGATAAAGTAGACGTTTGAATTCTCACCTATAATTGAAAATCTTTTTCCTACAAAAAAGCCTATTTGATGACTGATAACAGATTGTCACGCTTCAAGCATTGGGCAACATAGGCATGCTGATGTTCCACGTTTTACTATAGACAATCAGTGTCATAATGGGTGTCGGAGAAGTAGAGGCACAACTTTGATAATGATATAAGAATGTCGCCTGAAATGAAATCTGTTTTCCGAAAATAAGAAATAGAACCAGAATCGAATTTCCTACATGAAAGTTAAATCTTGTCTGTAGTGACTTGGATTAACGAGAACGTCTAAAAGAAAATGATGCGCTATTTGCTGCGGTGATTTTTCACTACTACAAAAATTTCGCACTCCGTGACAAGAAAATTACCACCCAAAATTTTGTAGCAGAACTTATGAGCAAACTAATAATTTATCGTATTTTGAAGAGGTATAAGGCTGTCCGGACTGCAGGTAAACGAGCCAAATTTACGAGGTTTACCATGTCGGATGTCAATGTTTACAAGCTGGGGATTACGGCTAGGACCTTGAAACAGTCAATAATGAGCAACATGCGATGATCGGCCTTAGAAAAACTTTCAAAATTGTGCGAAAGAAATTCTTCATCACGGATGACAAAAATTACGTTACATTTGAACACTCCCAGTTGCCGGGCACAAAGTTTGTGATTGTCTTGGATGATTCTGCGTTGGATTATGAAAACAAATTTACAAANTTTACCATGTCGGATGTCAATGTTTACAAGCTGGGGATTACGGCTAGGACCTTGAAACAGTCAATAATGAGCAACATGCGATGATCGGCCTTAGAAAAACTTTCAAAATTGTGCGAAAGAAATTCTTCATCACGGATGACAAAAATTACGTTACATTTGAACATTNGAAATTCTTCATCACGGATGACAAAAATTACGTTACATTTGAACATTCCCAGTTGCCGGGCACAAAGTTTGTGATTGTCTTGGATGATTCTGCGTTGGATTATGAAAACAAATTTACAAAAATGACCAAATTCTCCAGGAAATATCTTGTTTTGCAGGCGATTGACGAAATTGAGAATGTTTCAGAGGGGACCCTGAAGTAAAATTTCTGCCTTCGATAGTGTCTGAAGCAGCGATTGCTGTTTCATATACAAGCATCACGAATTAGATGTTTTATGTAGGCTTGAGCATGCTCTTTCACAATATGTCACTATCAGTAAAGACATTCTAAGTGAGAAATTCTTCAATTTTGTACCAAAGTCACTAACCCCTCAGAGGACTAGTGAATGGACTAAATTAGGTCGCTAACGGTGTGAGGTACGATAACATAGCGAGTTTCATAGAGGAAAGCATAAAAATTGCGAGTGCGAAAAAATTTGGGAAAATTGCAGTGGTGCAATTTTTTTAGCGATCTACACTACACTTTGCTAAGCCTTTATATAGCATACATAATAAGACAAGTAAGATTTGGCAACAATGTAAAGTGTTACCCTACCGAACTCGCTTAGCTACGTTGTATACGCTACCTCACACGCTTAGGTGTAATGGCGCCGCCCATATTTTCCCATCTAAATGATTTTCTTGCTCCACTAAAATTGACCCACAACACCGTGGATGAGGTCTGCGGGAATGATTGGCAAGGGCTATGGAAATCCCATCCCAAGGCGAACTGCATTAGCTGTTTTACGATAAAAAGTAATATTTCGTCGTAGGGTGCCCAGCAAAATGGTTTTATGATTCCTCACACCCTAAGCATTCTGAAGGTTTTAATCACAATGTTTACTCATTAGTATAAGGGTATAAAAAATTAGGGAAAATTTTATTTTTCAAAAGTTCTCAGCAACTTTGGACTTAAAGTTGTCTAACCGTGTGCTTGGAAGCGCTCTTCACTTTAAGCTACCAAAGCTTTGGAAATTGTCAAGTTCACTTGTCCAAAAGGTGAGGTGAAGGAGAAGTATAAATTAGGAGTAATTTATACTTCTCCTTCACCTCACGTTTTGGTGAAAATTATCAAGTTCACCATAACTTTCTGCATTTATATTTTCAGGCGAAATATTTCATCTCACCTTCACCTGTCCCGGTCATCACCTTTCCCCTTTTCTTTTTTCCTTGTAGCATTTTTACTTTTCTTCACCTTTACCTCATCTTTTGGTGAAAATTAAAAGTTGACACAGTGTCAACTTTTATCGAGGTGAAAGGAGAAACCGACTTGTTAAATTTTCAATTCATCCCAACCATAGCCAAAATAGAGGCAAAAATTGTATTTGAATTTCATTCTTAATTAAAAACTAACAATGGCTAAGAAAAATAAACAATACTTTTCTAAACAAAAGTTTATTGATTTAAATTTAATTTTGACTTTACCTTTAATTCTCCGTGCAAAAAGGAAAAAGAGAGGAGAATGTGAATAATTTCCGGTGAAGCTTAAATGGTGGTGCGATTTTCACTATTATTTTAAGCAAATGTCTGAAGGAGAAAGAGGAAAGGTGATGGAAAGGATAAGTATAAATTAGGAGTAAGACAGAAAACTGGCTGACCATATGTTGGCAGCAATAGTATATCCAAGTCTTGTATTAACGAGCTTTGACTGTAAAATTCTCAGAGTATTGAACCCTTAGTTCGGGCTATTTAGATTACTTAATAGCCTAAGGCTAATAAGGGTTCAATACTCTGAGGTATAATAACTAAAAGAGTGTTAAAATAAGTTGTACCATAGAGATAAAGGTCTAAAAATAAATAACTTTTTTGAAGCCGTTTTTCAAGAGGCTCGGACGTAAATAAAGAATGGTTACCAAAAGATATTCGTCTTGTAAAAACGCAATCGTCAGAAAAGTTTCGTTCGTATTGAAGATTTGATGGAGATTACAAGATAATTTACCGATGCCAATTTATACTCGGTCGACTGATTTATTATTTATTATTATTAATTTACGCGATTCTTTTAAAAAATTGAATTCAAATTTTTGAAATTACAGAAGNGATTTATTATTTATTATTATTAATTTACGCGATTCTTTTAAAAAATTGAATTCAAATTTTTGAAATTACAGAAGCTCACGCATTACGAAAAAGACCCAGGTTGGTACTTGGGCACAACGGGTAAGGGCAAACAATATCATGAATGAGTCATCCTTCAAAAGTTGTAGATATTAAGCTTTTACTTTATTAACTTCGCTGCGGTCATTGCATGTAACTAATGTTACCCTGATACATCAGATGCCGATGCGGTCATTTACTCGTATCGGCGTCGACCTTAAAGTTGAATTGACCAGTTGGCCGATACAGTTGCCGATTCAAGCAAAAGAAAATTCAATTTCTTGGAAAGTTTGTTTAAAATTTGCCTTAAAATCCATTAAAACAAATNCAAAAGAAAATTCAATTTCTTGGAAAGTTTGTTTAAAATTTGCCTTAAAATCCATTAAAACAAATTTTGATTACAAAAAAACTGCCGATTCATGAGTCGTTGCATTGGCCTAAAGACAATTCTGTAATCTGCTGCATCGGCCGAATCAAATTTTAATCGCATCGGAGTAACATTACATATAACCAAAAGTGTCGAGTAGTGGATATTGGAAATATAATTTTGTAGGATGGCTAGTATTAGTATTCACAAGTATTGGTACAGTACACATGAAAAAAAAGTAGTGNGATTTATTATTTATTATTATTAATTTACGCGATTCTTTTAAAAAATTGAATTCAAATTTTTGAAATTACAGAAACTCACGCATTACGAAAAAGACCCAGGTTGGTACTTGCGCACAACGAGTAAGGGCAAACAATATCATGAATGAGTCATCCTTCAAAAGTTGTAGATATTAAGCTTTTACTTTATTAACTTCGCTGCGGTCATTGCATGTAACTAATGTTACCCTGATACATCAGATGCCGATGCGGTCATTTACTCGTATCGGCGTCGACCTTAAAGTTGAATTGACCAGTTGGCCGATACAGTTGCCGATTCAAGCAAAAGAAAATTCAATTTCTTGGAAAGTTTGTTTAAAATTTGCCTTAAAATCCATTAAAACAAATTTTGATTACAAAAAAACGGCCGATTCATGAGTCGTTGCATTGGCCTAAAGACAATTCTGTAATCTGCTGCATCGGCCGAATCAAATATTAATCGCATCGGAGTAACATTACATATAACCAAAAGTGTCGAGTAGTGGATATTGCAAATATAATTTTGTAGGATGGCTAGTATTAGTATTCACAAGTATTGGTACAGTACACATGAAAAAAAAGTAGTGTGATGAGCTTTTAAGTAAAAGACTGTACGAGTATGAACGTTATTCTACAGTAATGTCGACAATTTGTTATATGCCGGACATAAATTCATGAAAATAAGTAAACTGCGGTGGGACTAGTTCCTGGTGATTCTGATTGTGTAGTAGGAATTGTGTTCTTTCACTTGGATGCAAAGGATGGAGCATAGGATTCCTCTGAATTTGAATTATTGTATTATTTGGGACTTCTACACTTTGCTCAATTCGGTCAGTGTGCGAATGGGAGAACGACGAGGTTGGTTCAGATTCTGTGTTTCCCGCTCTCCCAGGTGCTTCAAAGTCTTGTTTGTGATATCCACGTAAATGTACTAGAATTTTGAAAAAAAAAATGTTAAAAATATAATACACACTGCACTAAGACCATGCTGCGTTTGCGTTTCGTCACTTTATTTTCCTCTACAGAATAAACCTTAATATAATAGAAGGCTAATACTTCCTCTGGTGATGTATACAAGGGAAGCCTCTGGTTTGGGTAGAGTTAGAACCAATCAAACAATTTGTGATTACCTACATCAACATTTGGATAGAAAAATTGGTAAATATATACCGGTCCATTCCCGTTGGTAAAGGACACCACACGAAGTGAACTAAACTGGGGTACCTGTTATTTCCAGAAATAGAATGTCATAGTGTAGTAAATCATTCACATGACCAACTTTGCTCATTGTAGTAACATTTGACCCAAGGTTGTTTGACTTGAAAAAACAGTTGGCTGGCTGTTGATAAGGTTATGTCATACCGTCATAACAAATACTTTTTATTTAAAGCACGGTTAGCCATTTAGCAGGATGAAAACATTTGTCCGGCTGACTAGCTTAACTGGCCGGTCTGGATGATCTGGATGATCTAGACGATCTGGACGATTTTTATCGAAACGCCACAAATACACGCGCAAAGGTGGATTGTCTCAATTTCCCAAAGTTATTGTAGATCTTCGTAATGCTTTGCTTACCTCCTTACTTATAAATTCAAATTTAACTAGGCTATAAATTTTCGTTTGGGACATTTCCCAGAGGTCAAGGGTGACCAGGTCACGAGCGCAATTACACTCAAATACCATAAGTTTTAATATATGGTTTAGGANATCCCAAAGTTATTGTAGATCTTCGTAATCCTTTGCTTACCTCCTTACTTATAAATTCAAATTTAACTAGGTTATAAATTTTCGTTTGGGACATTTCCCAGAGGTCAAGGGTGACCAGGTTACGAGCGCAATTACACTCAAATACCATAAGTTTTAATATATGGGTTAGGATTTAAAACCATGGTAGGACGTCACCACTTTGTATTATTAATCGGCTACAATGGATTATTAACCATGGTATGTAAATTAAATACCACTATTAATTAATATTTTTTGTGGTTTAAATCCCGTTTAAGTTCAGATTACGGTTAGGCCGATAGACCCGAACACCAATTTCAAACATTTTAAGCTCAAGCCTTCGTAATTCGACCGCAGTGAAATGGGGCATTGTGCTATGAAAACAAATTTATGTTACTATAATTTATTGAAGCCATACTCAATTATTTAATGGAAATTTTGTCGTATAGATCGTCCACTGGATGCAATTTTTAATCGTCCAGAACGTCCGGACGACAACCAAATCGTCCAGATTGTCGGATCAATTTCATCTGGCTGTTCCAACACTGATTTAAAGTGAGTGTTACTAAAAGATGTTACCTAATATCCTCTCGGTTAAATATTAAGTGTATGTGTAAAAGATAAATTTGTTTTTTTATCAACTGAAAAGCAACTGTATAACATTTTCTTGATATCAATTTATCTCGGTTAGCGGCAGTTTATACACGGTAATAACGGATTACTAAAATGGTGTNGGTTAGCGGCTGTTTATACACGGTAATAACGGATTACTAAAATGGTGTTTATACCCCGCTTTACTTTGTATACCGTATTTTCTCTAATAATACCCCGAGGTACTATTTTTAAAACTCATCTTCAACACCCGGGTATAATTGGGCTACTATAAGAGGTAAGGTATTATTTCTGATTTCGCAAATAATTTTTTAAATAATTCGTAATTAAATTCATNAAATTTGTTTTTTTATCAACTGAAAAGCAACTGTATAACATTTTCTTGATATCAATTTATCTCGGTTAGCGGCAGTTTATACACGGTAATAACGGATTACTAAAATGGTGTGTTTATACCCCGCTTTACTTTGTATACCGTATTTTCTCTAATAATACCCCGAGGTACTATTTTTAAAACTCATCTTCAACACCCGGGTATAATCGGGCTACTATAAGAGGTAAGGTATTATTTCTGATTTCGCAAATAATTTTTTAAATAATTCGTAATTAAATTCATNGGGCTACTATAAGAGGTAAGGTATTATTTCTGATTTCGCAAATAATTTTTTAAATAATTCGTAATTAAATTCATTTGTTTAAAATTAATCTTACGTTTAGGAGCTATCCTTTCTGAGAAAAAACTTCAAAATAATTTTTTTTTAATTAAAAATTTATTTATTTAAATTTAGTGTCAAAAGAAACTATGAAACTCCTAGAGTATTATTGGAGACAGGGCACTATTAGAGGACATGGAAAAATTGGAGGCAGGGCACTATTACAAGGTCGGGTACTATTCCTTCGTTTGGAAAAATAGACCCGAGTACTAAAAGAGGCATGACACTGCTAGAGAAAGTACGGTATTCTAAATTCATAATCACATGAGAAAAATAAGCAAAGGAAAGTTACCTTTGAGGTTACTTGTACAAGAGAACTGCTTCCCACACAAGTCGCAAGTGTATCGTTTCTCTTGGTTGTGGACAGCACGGACATGAGCTCTCATATTCCCTGGTGTTTGGAATACTTTGTGACAGATGGAGCAANCTTGGTTGTGGACAGCACGGACATGAGCTCTCATATTCCCTGGTGTTTGGAATACTTTGTGACAGATGGAGCAGCTGGGTGCAGGGGGTCCTCCGATGATGTCTCGATGCATGAAGCGTATATGTTTCCTGAGCGTGAGCTGTGTCTTNCTGGGTGCAGGGGGTCCTCCGATGATGTCTCGATGCATGAAGCGTATATGTTTCCTGAGCGTGAGCTGTGTCTTGACTGTAGTACCACAGTGCTCACAAATAAAAGGTTTGTCTGACGTGTGAGTAGTGAGGTGTCTCTTCATGTCAAAGTTGCTCCTACACTTCTTACCACACTCTGGACACGGTACTGGTAACTCTCGCGCATGAGTGTAGCCATGGACGTAGAGGCCAGCACTGTAGGCAAAAGTTTTACCACAGCCTGGTTCAGGACAGGTGTACTTCCGAGCAGGTCCACCTTCTCCATGAATAACGTGGCAATGGTTTTCCATACCAGTTTTTGAAGAAAACTGCTTTTTACACACAGGGCATGGGTATGGACGCAGGCCCTGATGGACCCCTGGAAGTAATATACAATCCCTGTGAGCGAAAAAACTACTTTTCTATTACTATCTTAAATTGTAGATAACTAGATACTAGGTCAAATTTAATATAATAAACTTCAAAGGATTGTTTTTAACAAGAAATAAATTTAGTCAAATCCTACAAGAAAAAAAAAAGTAAAATACACATCAGAAATAAAGCTTCACTATCTTGAAAATATAAACCAAACAACTTCAGAATTCTCTTCTAGTTTACATGAATTTTACATAAGCATGAACAAAAACATTGGTGTAAAGAAAATTTATGTATTCATATGATGTCCATGAAAACTACATGGATTTTAACGAATAAACCAGTTCTGGTACTGTGGTTCTTCCTGTCAGAAACAAATAAAAAAAACTCCTAGTTTACCAATTGTAGTGACTTTTGAGACTTGATAAGCAGTGTGTACAAACGTATAATATGTAATAGTACTATGTATAATACGTCGTCAGGAAGGGCTGTGGGCTATACAGATGAATGTGTGTTATAGGGAGGGATGTGGCTTAAAGGGAAGTCTGTGGGCTGTAAGGAAGGCTGTGGGTTATAGGGAGGGATGTGGGGTGTAAAGAGGGATGTGGTCTAAAAGAAGGGTTGTGGGCGGTGGGTCATAGGGAGGGCTGTGGGATATAGGGAGCGATGTGGGCTATAGGGAGGGCTATGGGCTATAGGAATTGTGGGCTATAGGGGAAGCTGTGGGCTATAGTGAGGGTTATGAGCCATAGGGAGGGCTGTGGGCTTTTGGAGATGTGGGCTATAGGGAGGGCTGTAGGCTATACGGAGGCCAATTCTGAAATGGCAACGCTGATGTCAAGCATGGAAAAAGATCCGCAGGCGCAGCCCTACATTTCCCCCAAAAATTTGGGTGGAAATAAATCCGCAAGTGCGGGAGTGTGTCGTGCTTCGTTGGTCGGCCGGAGTGGAGTCGTCTCATGAGTATGACTAATTAAACTCTTTTACTATGGATTATATTAACTCATTCAGTTAAATCCGGTCTCTTGTTTGAACAAGCGTCCGGTTTAGAGTATCGCATGACTCTGACTCAGGAGTCGACTCTTGACTCACAATATTTTTGAGTTTGACTCTGACTCTCTAAAACCAGAGAGTCGACTCAGTGAGTCAATGACTCTTGACTCTTAGTATTGAAGTCTCACTCTGAGTCTACTCTTCAGGAAACGAGTCAACTCTTGATAACCCATGCCTAGAACATTCCATTCCGTCTCATTGAATTGCATCAGACATTAATATAACACGTATTAATTCATCAATTTGTCGTTTGTGATTTTCTCTACAAGTTTTCATTTTTTATTTACATTGACTTTGTTATTTTTCCAATTCTTACGAAATGAAAGAATGGATATCCGGAAAATAATTGTACTTAACGAACTTCCTGATGCAGAAACGGAATGCGGATCTCAATCAACTAATCTGGTGAATAAAAAAGGTGTAGTACATTTTGCAGTTGTCGAGGTTAATAATAAACCTCAATACCTGTGTAATTATTGCACGTAAGTGAACTTAATATAGTTAATATCAATGCAATAATTAGACGAGTAAGCAATTTGTTTTAATTAATTTTAAAAAATTGTCATTTGACTCTAGAGTCGACTCAAGAGTCGACTCTTTGACTCATGAGTCATTGACTCTGACTCACAGGCTAAAAATCCAAAAGAGTAAGTCGACTCCCAAAAAATTTAACCTTTGACTCTGACTCTGACTCACTAAATACAAAGAGTCAGAGAGTCGACTCAATGAGTCAATGACTCTGACTCAGGCTATAATGTGACTCATGCGATACTCTAGTCCGGTTATTCTATTTCTAACTAACTCCAATCGCATCAACAAAAAAATTCAACATCCCTCGCACATGTGGGTGACTTATGACCACCGAATTTCATGCCACGTCTACAGATGTAGTGTTGCAAGTATAGACTAGTATATTATACAGTGGGAATAGCCGGGGAGTAGACAATGACACCCAAGTTCACACACCCCAACCAGAGACCATAGACGGGCACAACTATTTTGCGCGTAAGGTTAGGAACTAAATGATTTAATTTGAAAAATAATGGATAGAATATTAAAATCATAGGACACCCAAATATGGAATATGGAATATGGAATATGACTGATTATTACTCAAGTATTAATCAGGGTGCGTATATTTTGGTCTGACTAACTACGACTTTGTAAAAGTAATTTTTGGACTATTTGTTACAAGCCTGAAATTCTGCCGGTTGACTTTCCATTTAAATGAACTGAGCATTCGTCACTAAAAATAATGCAGCGCGTCCATTCCGGGTTTTTATGACACATGTNCCATTTAAATGAACTGAGCATTCGTCACTAAAAATAATGCAGCGCGTCCATTCCGGGTTTTTATGACACATGTCACGTGCCCATTAGCATAAATCTGATCGCCGACCCGCATCGTCGTCTTTCAACATGTGCAGTATTTGNCCCATTAGCATAAATCTGATCGCCGACCCGCATCGTCGTCTTTCAACATGTGCAGTATTTGCATTTTGTAGAGTTGAAAATTGTTCTGCTTTAGAATTTTCACTACTGACATTTGGCTAATTCCGGAATCCAGACCGAGCTTCCTAGTTGTCGTGTGTGGATCGAGTAAAGCAGCAGCTATGACAGCTGATGCCATTTCTTCTCCAGTTGCAGGTTTCTGGAAATTTTTTGGTTTCAAGTCCAACAGTGTGAACGACGATTCAAACTTGTCAATAATATTTTTTATGGTACCCTTACTTCGAATTTGATGGTTAATTGTAGATGGATGGGCATTATACCTTTCCATCACTTGTTGGTAAGTATCCTCAGGGTAGCGGTAACTAATTTTTATAACTATTAGTCGCAGGTGTGGTGGTAGACTCATTCCAGTAATGAGAAAAAAAAATTAAGCGTAAAACTATTATTAGTTAGCAAAAGCAATGAATTAGCAAAATTATTTCTTTCAAAAACAAACCTCAAATTTTGACACCTTTTGCATTTGGGCATCTGCCCCCCCCCCCCTCCCCTCACCTACTTTTAACGCTCTAAAACAAGATTATAGGTTATCAATCTACTAGTGTAAAATCGGAACCTCATTAATTAATGATACTAGTGAAAAATGTTGTTCCCATATATGCTGTTCAGTTCGGATGGGGTGTGTGAACTTGGGTGTCATTGTCCACTTCCCAGCTATTCCCACTGTTTAGTCAACTATTAGTCAATGGCAGCAAAACGGAAGTGGTGGTCTACTATGACCCACACGTGATAAATATTGGAAGCGGTGGTCTTAGTTGACCCACTGGTGAAAAATTTGATGAACGAATGGCTTAGCATTTGTCCATATAGGACTTGAGTTTAAATAATGTTCAAGGTGTCAACAGAGAGTGCAACCATATATCAATTTGTTAGACGACGATTGGGAACATAACCGTAAAATACATATTGGGAATATAACCTGTAGCGGAGTGATTACCATTGACAGACGCAATATCCAAACTTCTTTCAACAAAATAATTTATCCTAAGAATACTACTCATTGTCAGTATACAAATGTCACAAGCGAATTACAGAGCACAACAAGCCAGTAGACAAATATAGCGTACCCAGAATATCCGACATAATATACAAAAATTAACTCATACTTGTCCTGCTGATCAAAGTCTCGCTTGGCTACTGTGAGAGTACGACTCTCCTCACATCTAACTGCCGGGTGTTACAGAATGCTTCCCATAGAGTCGACTTCCAGACCTGAAAGGCATGACTCTTTTCCAACATGCGTAAATGAGACTAGCGGACTTCTCTTCCTTATTTTTTCTCATCTACTTCACCATAAAGCCTAAAATATCGTAAATAAATTGCACTGTTGTGACACCCTGGCGGGTTATGTTCCAAAAAAAATGCATTTAATATCCTAAGTCACGGATTCGACCCCTTGTATGCTAATATTATATACGTAGCTTGTACAGTTTTACTAAAATTTTCATGGGGATGAAAGATTGACTGCAAGAACTACATGGGCTCAAAGTTTCTGAAATGCATTGTGGAGATACGGAAAGTAACTCGTTATAAACGCCGCGCAATTCCACGTCATAGCATCAATCTGAGAGCTGCATGACGTAGTATATACCCTAAGCTTACTATTCTGCTGCTACTGACTTCTCCTCTCATCATTCAACAACAGCACACCTCTTCCAATTTCTCAAAACCTAATAACCTAATTTTTTGAGTTAATTAAAATTTATGAGGTTAAACAAGTTGTCAGACTTTATACACCAAGATCAAAACCTTTCGGATATTTCTAACACTCATTTGATTACATGTAAGTTAATTAGTATATTAATTAACTATTAACGTGGTTAATAGACGGTGTTTATAAAAAGCAAACATTTTCAATAAAATTTTATTATCACACAGTACATAACTCATTTGACAATTCTCTGTCTTATATAGCTCATTATGGCCACTGGACGGTTGGTTATAACTAAACGAATGGTAATAGATGCATTTCAGCCCGATAACCCAATTGAATGTGGGGATGCTGGAGTGAAGTTCATTTTGGATTTCATGTGCATGAAAATTAAAAATACAAAAGATCAACTGGAGAAATTCAAAAAGTCTGTATCTACACTTCATTACAAAAACGAGAGATGGGCCAAAGCAAGAAGAAGCAAAAAGAAGTACGAGAGTCAAAACTCTGAATGGTTGGAAACGGAATTTACAATATTGTGTAATTGATCCTAATTATTATTCAAAATAATTAATCATATTAAAATCTAGGCTATTAGATTTTCACCCTTGGCAATTATCGGATACTGAATTTTAGCAGATTCTAATAAAAAAGGAAGCGACAAAATCTGCTGCCAAAATGTGGAAATTTTTGTAAATGTGTAAATAATTGCACATCACTACAGCAATTTCTTGTTAATTCCTATTACTGTGCAAATATGTTCGTTATAATAAACGTTTCAGTAAATAGAATCTCGAGGTAGGGTAATCCCCGGGNTTGGGGTAGATTAATCGCCGGGGGAGGTAATGTTGACGAAGGGTAATGTCCGTAGGAAGTGGGGCGGGGTGTAATGTTGGAGTATGGTAATGTCGCGGTAGGTTATTCCGCATGGTCGGGGGTAGGGTAATGTTAGGAGGGTAATCTCCGGAGGGGGTGGGTAACCCCCGTTGGGGAGAGTAATGTCCGGATGAGGTAGGAGGTAATGTGGGGGTCGGGTAATGTCAGGATAGGGGGTGGGGTAATCCCCGGAGAAGGGGGAGGGTAATGCTCGGAGGAGGAAAATGTTGGGTTAAGGTAATCCCCAGTGGAGGGAGAAAGGTAAAGCCCGGGGAAGGGTTTGTTTGTTTGTTTTTGTTTGATAATTTATTCAAGTGTCAGAGAGCGTCATTTTTATAAAAATCAATGGGTAATGTCCGGAGTGGGGAGAATGTTTGGGGTATGATGTGCTAATTATAGAATTTGACATTTTGTGATCAGTTTTCATCAGTTTGAAAGCATGCATATACAGGGTTATCACAACTTTTGGATCACGGAGAAAACAGCTTTTTCCAAAATCAGCTAGGGGTGCTTAAAAATTAAATTCAGCTACCGCGAAATTCGAAATAAAAATTCAAATCGTGCTGTGTGAAGTCGGCCAACATGTCACCAAATTGATTCNTTTTGTGATCAGTTTTCATCAGTTTGAAAGCATGCATATACAGGGTTATCACAACTTTTGGATCACGGAGAAAACAGCTTTTTCCAAAATCAGCTAGGGGTGCTTAAAAATTAAATTCAGCTACCGCGAAATTCGAAATAAAAATTCAAATCGTGCTGTGTGAAGTCGGCCAACATGTCACCAAATTGATTCTCAAAATTTTATTTTTTTT
>NIPM01000056.1:954953-1120572 GCA_002738285.1 Holacanthella duospinosa
TTTTTTACGTTTCTTTAGATATGTGGATTAAATATTTCATAAGTTTTAATTTAGAATTTTTTTTTAAAGTTTCCGAATGCTTCCGAGGTCGGTCATAGTCATAATCTGGGCTTGGGAAAAGGGAGTTATTTTCTGGTAACCTTTGCAATTAAACAAATTCAGACGTGTGATGCAGGCCGACTTCACACAGCACGATTTGAATTTTTATTTCAAATTTCGCGATAGCTGAATTTAATTTTTAAGCACCCCTAGCTGATTTTGGAGAAAGCTGCTTTCTCCGTGATCCAAAAGTTGTGATAACCCTGTAGTATTAGTACGTTCCCTTAGCATTATGAGTGCATATTTCGTAGAATTTATGTAATTGTATAAGGTCTCGTGCAAGTGTACTACCTTATTGTCATCTATTTTGGTGGAATTCATGCAGAAATAATATTGTCCCTTATTCGCCCTTACCCAAATTGCTACCCAAATTTTAACCAAAATAAATGACTACATGTGATGAGTTGATGCTTATTTAATTTTTTGAAATGTGAATTGGCAACCTCTTGGTGGGATTGGCGGATGTGCAAAATATTACACACTAAAAAGAGTGTGCAAAAGTTTGCACACCATAAGGAATGCACAAATTTACACACATACAGATAACGCAGGGTCCCAGAACTTTTTAGACACAATGAGCTTAGGCTATAGAGTATAGACTACTTATCAGTCTCCAATACAACTGCAATTGGTGTAAACTAGGAGTTTGCCGATTTGTTCTTGGCAAGAAGAGTCCTTCAGTGTAGAAGAATAATAAGAGTTATAAACAGAGGGGTCAGAAATGATTGGCAAATTGAAGTGGTTAATGATGGAATTTAGCGTCCTTTTCTGCTTCAAGGTCAGAGACTCCATTTAATTACATGGAGTTGAAAGTTTGGAACAATAACTTAAAGTTTTGTTTTGCTTATATATTCTGACTCCTCCTTTGTACTAACAATGCAAAACTGTACAACAATGTACAAAAAATATTTATCTTCTTTTCATTGGAATTTTTTCCAATCCTACACTATGTTACAAATTCAAAAAAAATTCATTTCAGCCTTTAGAAATGGTATGACAGCCCTCACCTCGTATGTGTACCTGTAGGTTTCGGTAACTCCCGGCCATTTTTCCACACTGGTCACACTCGAAACGCGAGGTGAGAGTTTGTCCAGTGTTTTTACTCCCTCGTGGACGCCCTCTAGGTCGTTTTGCATTAGACTCTCCACTTCTATCATCATCACCATCTTCAATTACAACGACAATGCTTCTCCTATGGCGTCTCCTTTTCCGACCATTCCTCTCCGTTACTACGACTGGATCCTTCAAATCGTTATAGTCCTTTCGTGGTCGACCTCGCTTCCTCTTCAGTGAATGCTCCACTTTCACAACGGAAGAGGGATCGATGAAACATGAGTCCAAGGAACGAACACCGACTATCTCCGGATCCGCCTTCGCACTAATGACTTCGGCCTGATCAACTACTCCAATTGGTTCTTGGTGCATTTGAGTTTTCCTGGGACGACCCCGACCACGCTTTACGGCTGGCTGCAATGTCTAACAAAGAAAACGACAATTTTGAAATCACTGTTTTAGCTTTCATTCCCTAGCTTCATCGTTCAGTCATCTCTTATCTAAACCGAAGATACTACGGTTCTAAAAACATGAGTTTAGGTATTTACGTATAGTGTAGCAAATATATTGCCAAAAACTCCCAACATTGAGGGAAAAGTGCTAATGGAATATCATCTCATAGAACCAACGGAGCTCCTTCATTATTCGATACACTGTCACTAGAATTTGAACAAGCACTTATTTTTAATTTCCATCCATAAATTACAAAGTTATTGCGAGAATATTTGTTTCTTTTGCAATTTATTGCAACTTTGAGATACAGAGGCGATGCAACACGGCATTTACAGCATAATTGATTTGTTAAATATTTCCAATTTTCAAACAGCGTAAATGAGGTCAGAGTTCCAAAACGCCAAACCTCGAAAACCACCTATTGATTCCTGCATACCTAGCATACGTGCGGAATGAAAATATTCTCAGATCTTGCTCGTCAAAATCTCATTATATCTAGTGTAAAATATGTTTGCAGTACCAATATATGAATGCGGACATTTTAATGTNTGAAAATATTCTCAGATCTTGCTCGTCAAAATCTCATTATATCTAGTGTAAAATATGTTTGCAGTACCAATATAATGGTAGATAAAACTATTTCATTCTTATTTCCCCATTCGTTGGCCATGGTCATGAGAGTATGTACAGTGTGAGTTTTTTGGTTGGAAATGCACACACCTGATTTACATTCCAAATACCCATCCCAAATATGGTCATCAGAATTTTGGTTTGGTGTCGTTAGTAAATGTTAAAATCCAAATGAAAACTTTAAAATTATTGCTAACTTGTTGACATTTTGGAGTATGGAATTATCCTCGAGAATGCCCATAGCTATAGTGTGCAAATTGTAGGGTTCTGTTTTTGTTTTGTGGTTATCAAAAAATTCCCGAAGGATAAAAAATTCTTGTTTAATCATTGTCTAATGATGAGCGGAGGGCATTTTGAACAAATGACACATTAGTTATCACTAGGGTTCACAATGACTCCCATTTTCTTCAGAGTCAGAGTCGGGTGACTCAGAGTCATGACTCACTGAGTCATGAATTTGAAATGACTTATTGGGCCGGACTCAGTGACTCTTATCGCATCACTCTTGAAGCTTAAGTCAGAATCAGGTGACTCAGAGTCATGACTCAGTGACTCAGATTCAATGAAATTTTATATTTTTATTTATACAGTTAAACATTATTTCAACGTGGTCAAAGCTCAAAATGAGTAACACAAAGAAGCTAAGTTACCTAATTCTTTTCGGTTAAAGACTCTTAAATAAACTTTTCAAATTCAAATTTATTTTTCATCTGATTTAAAATTAAATTAGCTCACCTGCAATATTTACATTTATCTTTTCCGTCAACTCTAACAAAATGATCGATGATTGAACAAATCGGAATGTTTTTAACTTTTGTTAATCTGACTATGTTCACTTTAACTCATTTTATTACTGCGTAATTATCAAACCGCACTTCTAACTTAGCTCGAAATCGAAAATTTCGAATAGCTGAAAAGTTTTGAGCTTCGATTTCAAATGATTAATGTTGAATTTCGATTTCGCTTTCAGTTTGTACCGAGACTTAAACTTCGATTTCAATTTCTAATGGAAAGTTGAATTAAATTTCGATTTTGATTTCGATCTTCTTCGTATAATGAATTTCGAACACTTTAAAATTATCAATTTTACTTTATTTAAAACGGATAAAACTTTGTGTATCTTAAGAAAAGTAAGTTTAATTTATACACTATTGAAACCTTTCTCGATTGTTTCAGATGACTCAAGTCACTGAGTTAGTCATTTGCTACCCTAGTTATCACAACATTCATTGTGTTATTTTGCGGTATTTTAAATTAAATATGCCATGCACTAAATAAAACAGCGCAAATTCATACGCCCATACATGATGATTAAGATAGGTGGGGGTAAAGTAAATCAGGTGTGTACGTTTCTGACCAAAAAACTCANACGCCCATACATGATGATTAAGATAGGTGGGGGTAAAGTAAATCAGGTGTGTACGTTTCTGACCAAAAAACTCACTGTATTTATGTAAGTTAATCCAGACCAGACCTCGCAAACGAGGTCTGATTTCTAAAACCCCAGCAAGACCTCGCAAACTAAACCTGGCGTATTGATTTCCGCATGTCTGATACCTAGTGATTAGCGCATATAGAGGGCGTAGGGGTGTATAAAATCTTAAAATGAACTTTAGTTGTCCAACCTTATCTGGCTGACGTTGTACTTCTTCAGAAAGACTCGGTTCAGGTATATCTGGTACATCGAATTTTTTCCTACTTGGCCGCCTAAGAGCACGACTATTCGTACTGTTGGCGATTTCCTTTGGCACATGAGACTTCACTTGTTTCTGTACAAAAACAAGCTGTTTCGTCCGACTACCGCGAGGTCTTCCGCGGCGTTTCTTGACGAATTGAGGTGAGTCTGCAGCCTTATCATGATATTCGACAGAAGGTGGCGGAATCCAATCGTCATTATCCTCTATATCATATTCACGGTCTTCTTTCTCCGCCTCTTCTTTGATTTTGAGTCCAGGGACGAATCTACAAATTCCAAATAAACTCAATTACATTTTCATTACATAATGCTGACTGTATCAATATAAGTTATGTCGAGTAGAACAACTAATGGGACTCAAATCAGAAATGAGAAAATCTTTACAGCTCTGATTTTTAGAAGCCAAATTGTATCTTGTAACAACGTCACGCTTCATTCCGTATTCCGTTTCCTAATACCTAGAATTTGTTTTGAAAACTCTACTTGACTCTTTTGAAATGAAAACTCTAAATTTTTTGAAAAAGTTGAATAAAAATAAATCATACAAATAGAAAATGCAACAAGCAGAATTCATTTTACTATTATGTACGTAAAAACGTTCATACTCACAGCGTTCCTGTTTAAGAGTATAAATTGGCATCCGTCACGAAAGTTAGCTGACGGAAGGTGACTTTGTCGTGACGGATGAACTGTCGNAATTGGCATCCGTCACGAAAGTTAGCTGACGGAAGGTGACTTTGTCGTGACGGATGAACTGTCGTCTGAGTATGAATTAGTTTTTAGGTTAAATTCAATTATGAAATTAGTAAAAAAAATTTTTTTTCTCAGAAATATTTGGTTCGTATAAATATATATATCTAAATTCGGTTCGTAAACTTAAACTATTTTTTATTTTTCCAAAGTTCAATTGGGGCAAGTTTGGGCAAGTACAAATTGAAGTATAGATAAAGGTTAACCAAATTTAGAAAAAATGAAAAAAATATCGATTGAAAATAGCTGAAGGTGGGAGTTTGAAGCTTCGCCATGCAATTACATGTAAATAATTTTTTTTTTCCGTACCCTGCTACAAATTCAATTTTGGGCCAAACTTTTTGAAAATTTAAACAAAAATCAATAGTTGTAACAGGAATAGACTTGAGCAAAAAATTTGTTCTTAAAGTCATACTTTTTTTTCAATTTTGGCCAATTTTGGATTAGGAATCGCCAAGTGTGCCTCGGGGTGTAATTAATTACACACCCTGTCAGCGCAACAAAATTTAAGCAATATAGCGATTTTGCATTGAAAGTGTCTGAAAGAGATCCTAGAACTTGTTTTAAACTATGAAAAACGACTTTCGACCCGATACCATGTCATAAGGTCGAATTTAGCAGATTGTTGAAAAATGAATATGCAGGAATAAAGCAGCAGTGTGCGCGTCATTACCAACGGTGTGTAATTAATTACACACCCCTTAATGAAAGCTTAAATTATAGAAATGGACAAATACAAACCCATTGTACTCCGTTGATATTTCCCGCAGTTTACTTCGTAATCCTTTGTTTTTGAACCACTTTTCTTCTGTCAATGTCCATTTGTCCGCCGATTCCAAAGGTTTCGGTTGATCCTGTGACATTTCACTTTCATATTGGCAAGCGACATCAGTGACAGTAACAGAATCATTCACGATGAGAGACGGGGGATCGAGTGGACCATTTGAGAGTAACTGACCACGGGCATTGTGTATGTGAGAGCTTGCTCGACAGAGATTTTTAAAGTGAGTGTAAAGGTGGTGTAATTGGAAAAGAATCTCTCCACAATTTTCACAGAGTTCTAGGTCTTGATTCTCGTTTTCTGTAAGTACGAACTTGAGGTGGTAGATCAGCGAGAGGGCATCACGGACTTTGACATCTTCACTGGCTCCGATTGTCTTTCTTTTTAACACCGACTGAATAGAATCAGACTTGACCGTATCCAGTGACAGGCAGTTTGCACATCCATTCGTATAAGACCGCAGGTCAATCATCCTCAGTCCTGACACCTTTCCACACTTCCAACTCCAACCACTTTGAATCCAAATGTGAATAAATTATCCCGAATTATCCTTCACCTGACCTTTTGGTGAAAATTATCACCTTTACCCCAGGTGAATGCATTTAGACTTTTTTACCTATGATCGGATGTGAGGATGTGAGTGGAGCACACTTTAAATATTCCCAAATCAAATTAAGATGACACAGTATTTATTTTTATAAATTTCTAAATTTAAAAATCAAATATTCAAATCATGTTTAAGTTTGTCAACCAAAACAAACTATACAAAGCTCGGCACTTTGGTCTCCCAGCTGTGAGTTTAAGCTAAGGCTCACTCGACCTCTTCTGAGAATACTTACAAAACCAATGCATGGGGTGTAACAGTGAAGAATAATCTTTATTGGACTGAATGGATGATGTTTGGAAAAGTGCACAAGAGAAAATTTAGAAAGAGCGAGAGGAAAATCAAAGCCCAAGGGTAAATTTCAAAACACTTTGAGCCAGAACAGAGCTCAGTAGAGAATTTTCAAAACAGACCGAGCACGAGCAAAACCCAAGCGATAATTTTAAAAGAGCCCAAGCAAGAACAGAACCGTGAAGGGAGAATTTGCAAAGATACCAAGCAGAGCCCAAGCGACAACTAACCACGTTTGTTTACTTACGCCCGTTGTAGACGTAACTTTATTCTAACTCTCCCGTCAATCTTCGCGTTGCTATAACGTCAACCGTCACTCTTAGAGCATTTAGAGGTTGTTTGATCACAACGCAGAGTTATTTTAACGCTAACCTAATTGTTAAAGTTTTCTTCAGACGAGCTCTAAATTATTCTTGCGCTGTCGTAAAGTTGGTTGGCTATCAACTTTGTTTAAGTTAGAGAAAGTGACGGAGGAAGTGAGGCGTTACGGCAACTGTAAATTGATTCTCTAAAGTGAAATATCACTCGACTCATCACCCGAGCAACCGTAGAGTTACAGTGACGTAAGGTATAAATTGAAATTTTAAACATCCTCAGAAGAATCATTGGGAGGAAGGACACCTTAGAGTTAGGTGTACAACGGGCGTTAGTACGGATTATACATGCAGAGTGAACGTTTACATGCGGTGTACGCATTGTACCCGCAAAATACGTTTTTATGCTTACTACACATTGTATCTGCGCAGTGGACGTTTGCGTGCGCAGTACGTCTTGTATGTGCTCAATGCAAATTCCAAGAGCGCAGTAAAAAATTTTATGTGAGCATTGAACGTACTCAGTGAAGGTGTTTATGCGCGCGGTGGACGTGCGCAATGGAGGTTATATCCGCAATACTTATTTCACAATTTCATAGAATATTTGTATCGCATTATGTATTATAAATTCAAGGTAGACGAATATATGCCATGTAGGCATTTTAAGTACACAGTGGAGGTGTATATGCACAGAGTACGATTGTATAATTAGTGCGTATTGTACATGGACGGTGAGCATACATATTTCAAAAGAGCCCTAGCAGAGCCAGTGAGATGTGTTTCAAATGAGCCCAAACTGGGTCTAACAAAAATTTTCAAACGTGCTAGGGAAAACTTCATAAGAACCTTAGCTTGAGCAAAGGGCAAGAAAATATTTTTTAAATAGTCCGCGCCCAAGGAAAATATTTGAAACAACCCGAGTGAAGCCTAACGGGGAGTTTACGAAGAGCTCAAACTGATCTCAAAATCTTTTTTTCAGAGCCAAAGTAGAGCACAACGTCAAACTCCGAGCTTTGAACTATACACAATAATATTTTGACAATAAATTACTACTTTCTGAAGCGGCTATCATATTTCCATATCCCACTTAAACACCAGTCGGTGATGGGCATTTGGTGCTTTCAACTTGTCGGATGTAATGTTGTCCATGACTCCCAGTAGTGTGTAAAGTGACTCCCAAATCTCACTGAGTCAGAATCATTGACTCCCGAGTCACTGAATCTGGCTCACTGTAGTTTAGGAGTTGACTCAGGAGTCATGACTCTGACTCCCCATACTTTCGCGAACTGACTCTTGAGCCATGACTCTTACTCTGACTCTGACTCTGAGTAATTAAAAAATGTTTAATATATTCTTTTCAATATAGAGAAAAATTCTATAAACTGTATAAATTTTCTATAAATTGTAGAAGTCACTTTGCTTTTTTCTCTCCTTTCGTAAATTTAGATTATCTTGAATCGATGTTGATGAACTTTGACTTTCATTAACTGGAGAATTTTCCACATTTAACACAATTCAATCATCCTCCATTCTTAATTAAAAGTCCGTAAGAATGGGACGAACACAAGACACAAACAGATGATTGATATCAGAAAGAGTAAACATTCTTAAGTAAAATGAATGCAATGGATAAGATGAATGAAACGTGTTTGAACATGAATGAATACCAAAAATCGGCTTCTGTGCAGGAAATGCACAGAGTCATGACTCTGCTACTGATGACATGACTCTGACTCTCAAACAGGGAGTGAGTCAGAGTCATATAATGACTCTGACTCCCAAATAATTCATAGAGTCAGTCATGAGAGTCAGAGTCAGAATCAGAGTCATGACTCAGGAGTCAGAGTCACTTTACACACTAACTCCCAGTTTGGCCTGAGTCAGAGTCACTGACTCTGGGAGTCATGACTCTGACTCTCTAAACATTGGGAGTCGACTCGGAGGCATGACTCTGACTCCTTAAATTTTTGGGGGTCGACTATGAGTCAGAGTCAGAGTCATGACTCGAATCTAGAGTCAAATAAAGAAAACATTTTAAATTTAAAAAAAAAATTTTTTTTTCATTTTTGTGGCAAATGTACCACTGCTCATTTAATTCAATGTCCACTTAACCGATTTAGATTGAAAATTGTGGTTATGTGTAGTAAATGGTTTCAGTCAGTCAAATACTACATTATTACTAAGGTCAGTGAATATCCTAGCATCNACTCGGAGGCATGACTCTGACTCCTTAAATTTTTGGGGGTCGACTATGAGTCAGAGTCAGAGTCATGACTCGAATCTAGAGTCAAATAAAGAAAACATTTTAAATTAAAAAAAAAATTTTTTTTTTCATTTTTGTGGCAAATGTACCACTGCTCATTTAATTCAATGTCCACTTAACCGATTTAGATTGAAAATTGTGGTTATGTGTAGTAAGTGGTTTCAGTCAGTCAAATACTACATTATTACTAGGTCAGAGAATATCCTAGCACCNTACTACATTATTACTAAGGTCAGTGAATATCCTAGCATCTTAGCTTTCACGGAATTCGACAAGAATTGTTTTGACTCTTTTTGACTTGCATTTTATCCAGCTTTTTATGCACATACATTTTTTGATTGTCTTACCACTTATTCTGGTATCACAGTTGTTTGCGTTATCTGTAGCAATCGCCAAAACTTTGAGTCAATCCAAAATCCTTCAAAACTAACACAAACACTCCCCTAAAATCTTTCCTGTGTGAGAATGCCCATATCTACCNATGGTTTCAGTCAGTCAAATACTACATTATTACTAAGGTCAGTGAATATCCTAGCATCTTAGCTTTCACGGAATTCGACAAGAATTGTTTTGACTCTTTTTGACTTGCATTTTATCCAGCTTTTTATGCACATACATTTTTTGATTGTCTTACCACTTATTCTGGTATCACAGTTGTTTGCGTTATCTGTAGCAATCGCCAAAACTTTGAGTCAATCCAAAATCCTTCCAAACTAACACAAACACTCCCCTAAAATCTTTCCTGTGTGAGAATGCCCATATCTACCACATATGTGATTCAAATTCAAATCGTTGTCAATCCAACTTGCAACGATACCGTGAAAAGGGATCTGTGTGATTGAGGTCCAACAATCTAAAATGAAAGCAAATTTACAATCCAATATCTAAATTTAAAAAAAATGAACAAATTGGCTTAAATTATGGCACTGGTCAAATTCCACAATAAACTTGGATGGTACATCTCAAACTTTTTTCTTCTTCATATTTCAAATTCATGCTTAGGTGAATTGAGTTTGCCGACGAAAATATGACACTTTGACGACAAAAAAGAATCAAGCGGTTTAACGGTTCCCGCTCAGCAAAAATAAAAGTTTGATTTGATGAAAAACAGTTTGATAAAAGTTTGTCAGGATTATTAATTCTAGCAAATGCTTTACGAAACCGTTTTGGGTAAACACCTAAAGGCAAAATATAGATTAATAAATACTAAATGGTAAACTGCTGCTATATACTTCGGATATACCGATTGATTTTTAACTAATGTGCGTATATCTAGTTCAATCATTCGTCTTTCTGAAATTTTTTACTGTGCTTAATATGCCTCCAGAAGTTACCTGTACTGCCATTGGACTTCTTTAGTCAGGCACTATCTTTACAAGTGCAAGTCAGTGGGAGGAAACACTACAGAACTCTGTTTTCTAGCATACAGAGGTCTGTATGGTATAACATACAGACCTCTGTATGCTAAAAGACAGAGTTCTGTAGTGTAGTGACGTAGCATCCAGAACTCTGTATGGTAAAAGACAAGTCTGTATGTTTTTATAGCGCAGGTCAAAATTCAGGAAATGATGATTTTACACAATTATGAGGGGAGAATTGTGATAAAATACATCCCAAAAAATACATAGAATTATAAGATCGCTTGAAACAACAATAATTATTTATATTTCAGTAAATCATTAGGCAAGTAGATATAATAGCATAATAATAGTTATAAGTATTGAAAAAAATTTTGACGTTCAAAAAGTTAGGCACTTGTTAGTGTCAATTTCTAATACTGTTTACTTTAAACTTTCTTTGTCCCCGCACATTTCACTTCTATCATCCCCTCACAGAAACCAAACTTGTCGTTCCTCGGCATGACGTAGCATACAGTATGAGGGGGGATCACTATCAAAAACATTAACCAAAAACACCTTTAAGTTTTTCACACACACCAACAATACATGAAGGATTTACACACACACATCAAAAATATATGAAAAAATACTTGAAGAATTTACACACACACATCAGAAATACGCAAAAAAATACATGAAGGATTTACACACAGACATCAGAAATATATGAAAAAATACATGAAGGATTTACACACACACGTCAGAAATATATGAAAAAATACATGAAGGATTTACACACACACATCACAAATACAAAAAAAATACACTGTTCGACGTTGTACATTGTTCACCGTTGTTCGACAGCGAAATAGACCATTTGGTTCCCTCCACGGATATTTGTTTACTCCAATACAAGGTGTTTCAACTCGTTGGAAGGTTTATGGCTTACTTTGGCATTCACATTGGAATCTTATTCATTAGTTTAAGTCAAGCCGTGGTAGAGTATCTGATCATGGAGGAAGTAGATGTTGATTCTCCCATAACAGTTTGTTTAGCTGATATTCCAAGTTTGGAGTTGAGGGAGATAGTGTCTTTGGTATGTAGACTCCCACTGATATTTTTGCATTCCTATATTTTGCAGTGTGTCACTCTCACTATGTTCAAAAGATTTGACTACATAATTATGTATAATTTAAAGATAATATCCTGTAATAGTGGCGCCACTATCACGAAAAGCGAAATTGCTGAAATCAAGAGCTCAGCGGTTGCCTCCGACTATCTTGGATTACTGGTTAAAGAAAATGCTGGTCGTGCTGCAGAACAAATTATGTACCATGAGGTCATTGGGAAGAGGCGTGCGCAGTTGGATATGATGAAATCTGGATTCTCAGGACAACGATTAAATAATTGTCTCATTTAATAAATTGTCTCAGGACAATTAAAATAACGCTATTATGATTGATCTATTATTATTTGTTTGCAGTATGACATCAAAGATTCAATTTTTCCGTGCAATACTGAAAATGATCTGAATGTTTTTGATGAAGAAATTCTAACATGACCAATCTTGGAGTCAAGCTGTCTGGATAATGAAGAGTTGCAATTAATAATTAATAATTGTCTTTAATTAATAATGTACAATCTTTGGAATCAAATGGAGTGGATCTCTTCATTCAAGCGCTAAGTTTGTNATTGTCTTTAATTAATAATGTACAATCTTTGGAATCAAATGGAGTGGATCTCTTCATTCAAGCGCTAAGTTTGTTAAATTTTTATTAAAAGAATTGAATATAATTTTTTCAATTATGAATTTATATTAATCTAATCTTAATTGTATACACTCGGTTGTCAATTCTAAAATACTGCGNAATTGTATACACTCGGTTGTCAATTCTAAAATACTGCGAAGAACAGAAGATAATTATATTAAAATTCAAGGATGACATAATCGTTAACTCAAGATACGTAATTAGTAGTACAGGGAATCTATACATTAGTGGCCCTATTGCCGAGGTGCTTTCACTTCTGTATGTTGTAGTGAACGTGAATTTGGCTACAACAAACGGGCTCTTTACTCTGTAATCTTATTTTTTATAAAAAGCAATGGCAGACAATAGCCGTAAGCGACTCAACGCCATTGCCACTGCTTCTTATAAAAAAAATAAGACATGCACTTTTGCGACGTTCAACCCTGTTCTTTACTGATCTGAAAAACTATCGTAAGAAAGAGTAACATCATTAGTTGTTTGCAACTCCAATTTCTTACGTTCAANTTACTGATCTGAAAAACTATCGTAAGAAAGAGTAACATCATTAGTTGTTTGCAACTCCAATTTCTTACGTTCAAAACATTTGTTGTACTTTGAGCAACGTTTTCATATGAGATATATACATTGTTGTTGGAAAATTCTACGGCATTTAGTTTATGCTCTAAGTTTAACTTTTCTTCGGTGAAATATGCCATAAGGTATCTAATTAATTGCTTTTACTCATTCGTTCAGGCTTCATTGTTCTGTAATTCTCCTACCACACACAACTTACATTTGTTATCATGGTCTCATGTAACTTGACCTGGAATTTTCCAAGCTCCCCTATATTATTCGTCTAACTAAAATAATTACTTTACTTCTTGTTAAGGTCATTCTCAACAATTATATTAAATTTTTATCTTTACTCGTCTTTTTCTGCATCTGTGAAGCATGTTATGCTTGCCACAAAAAGGAGATTTCACAAAGCAATCTGAATTAAGTGTTACCATAATTTTATTACACAAAACAAGCAGATGTTACACTAGATATAATTAAATTTAAAATAAATAAGAAAAATGTGAAAAATTTTAAACAAACAAAAGTAAGAGTGATAAGGGTTAGTTTTAAGATAACGCACTTAAGGGAAAAAAGGACCCAGTATTATAAAAGATAATATTACTGTATTTCAAAGTAAATAGTTTTAAGGGATACTTTGAGTATCATAAATCAACAAAAAACATAAAAATGCTTTTAAGATATTAAATAAGAGACTAAATCAATACTTCTATTAGATAAGGGACTACCTCAATACTTCTAATGTTAAGACATAGATTAAAAATGGTATAAATACAGAGCAAGTACCAGTAAGCAGTTAGTACTTCAGTAGAGGTCTTCTTGAACCTTAACTGGAGAACTAACCGCGAGGTCTTAATGTTCCTTGCTCGAGGACTTATTGTTCCTTGTAAAAACTGCCATTTCCGCGAGGTCTTCTTGATCCTTGCCCACGAGGTTTTCTTGTATCTTGTGCCCCTCTACCCTGGAATGTAACTAAGTTAAAACTTAAATCTTTATTGAAATAATAAAACTAAAATTTTTTTTTAAATCAATATTCAAATAGATATCTTTGCACGCAACAGCAGACAGGTGTAAGTTTCCAACTGCACTGATGTAATGTTAAGTATTCGTTTCTAACTCTGCCAATAAGGACAGAAAGTCTTAGTTGAGTTTCTCCTGCAAGCTTCTTGGATGACTCCTCAAGCCTTCTAAGTTTGTGGACTAATCCGAAACAAAAGGTTCTGTATTTGTCTGTTTCAGCGCTATCGGACCCCTTCAGGGCTTTTATCAGCTCTTCATCGGATATATTGAGTTGTCGCTTTCGACACTTCGATAGGTTAATTACGGCAACATGAGCCTAAAATTTGATGTCTGTTAGTAAAGCAAAGGTGCTTATATATAAAAACATAACTATTACTCCAGTGCTGTTTGGAAGTCGTTGAGAAGAGCGAATTAGATCAAAGCCAATTTCTGACATTTCAGATTCTCTATAAATTTGTACATCTTGCCCAGATTCATTTCCTTCTACATCTCCAAATTCTCTTGAATAACCCTGGGTGCTTGGGTCGATATCATTTAACGTAAGAAAACTCCTAATTAATAAATAAATATTATTTATTGCACAAGTGATCCGGACTGGCACTGTACTTTTTGCGCTGCGGAAATTTTACATAAGGGCGGTAATGATCTCTGTAAAATTCCATTAGAGCTGAGTGACGAAATGTTGGCAGTTTCCCAACTGCAGATCCTGTCGGCTTTCTATATTTAGCCAAGCATCCCGTGTATTGCTTCTCCAACTGCTTCCACGCTGATTCAGCTTCAATGGCTATAATTCATTTAAAAAAAAGTAGTGTCACAAGCACATGACGCCAGTCTTCTACGGATCGCCACATACTTGAGTTATTAATTTCAACGCCTATAAAATCCCACAAATTTCGCTTCCGGGTCAAGTCATTGTAACCTTTGTCGTTCAGGTTATACAGTAATGGTCTGTTTTTTACGAGACTGGTCAGCTCAACGTCTTCCTCACTTGATATATTTACTGTTGACATGTTAAATTTTTTTGAGGTGCATGAAATAAACCACATTTGTAGAAAAACAACTGATCCTAATTTGGAATATATAAAATTTTTAAATATGATATGATCAAGTAGGCTCCAGAGACAAAAACTTTGCTTAGGTTGAATATGAACAAAGTGTGCTTGCTTTGGCACTTTTCTACAATATTTTATGACTTACGTAAAGAAGAATCAAAAGTTATGCCCAGCACAATAATTTGACACTTTGTGTCAAAGTTGTCAAATGTTGAATTGAAGGCCCCAGTGGAAGAAATTCAACTTTCAGATTTTTTTATTTAAAAAATAAAAAAATTGGTTTGTATGGATAAACAGTGCAACACGGCTTAACATTATTAGTTTTTGATTTGAACGTACAATAATTTCAAATGTAATGACTCAGAATGAAAATTAATAAAATGTTTATGTTGAATTGATACTGCTATAACTATTTTGTTTTTTGATAGAATGAGATTTCCCGTACTCAAATATAAACTTTTGAATTTATAGTTTCTTTGAGAGGTCAAGCACCTTTACAAGAAAATCAGATGTGCTTTTCACACTCACATTCTTTTTGTTGTATCTTTATTTTTTTTAAATAAACCTCATTTGTGAATTGTGATCTACCAAACCAAGACTCTCCACAATCATATACAATGACACATCATTAAAAATCATCCACATATTTCAGGTAAGTTCCAATAATATTTCTTCAACTCTTCTATTCTACATCTAATTGATCATATTTGGGCATCAGCCTTAAGACCAAGTATCCTTGATTTTGACAACTTGAATCACTGTGATGTCGAATACCTTGGAAAAATGGCAAGTGGGGACTATGAAGACGAAATACATAGGGGTCGATGTCAATTTTTCTCATACCGCACCCAGTAATTTTGGAAAATCATAATAACCAACGTCCGTCTGCATAACTTTTAATGAATTTAATTTTCAATATTCCATATGCGAATTTTTATATTTCGCAGCCTATAACCTTTCGAAGATCATAAAAACTTTCCTCATAAATTTTAATTTATGCTAATTTTCAGTTTGGTTAAAAAGATATGGAAGGTCCATCAAATCGTCCGAAAAAGGTCACCCCAAACCAATCACAATGGAAACTTAAGAATATGAGTGATTGTAGGGTTCACGATATACATAAACATTGACATTCAATCGAATTTAAGAAACTATACGGTCTGATTTTGAATTAGGTCAGCAATATTTGGACTTGAATGGAAATCTTGTCCCGAGTAAACGCAAGAAGATTTAGTTTGCAGGCACAACTGTCGCAACAAGTTAACCCTACAGCAGAAAATCAAAACTTTTGACAAATATTGGAGCTTCTCTGAAACCGAGAAATATATCTATCTTAGAAGGTGTATCAGAAACGAGGGAAGAAACTTATTAAGCATTACACCAGGTCCAGCTTATATTTTAATTGAGGTCTGCGGAAAATTTTTTTTTGGACTTCATGACATCAAGCATTCAAGAATTCGAAACAAGGTGGGTGTATTTTTGTATCGTTTATCTCAGAATCTAAACTACTGATGTGTGCTACAATTAGTTCACAAATTTGGTCCAGCTTCTGATATGAGGGGAAAGCTCCACAAGAGACGAATTGATGAAGCAGCGATAGGAGATGTCCAAGAATTTTTAGCAGCATTGGAACCTGAAGAGCCACTATTCTAGATCTTCCAACCGGGACCGAAAATACCTGCAGTGTAACTTTTCAATAGCTGAGCTTTACCGAAAATATATCCAGCAGTATCTACGCCGTAACATCAATGTGGAACAATTAGATCCGCTTGTGGTTCCATTTATTCGATACTGGGTAATTGAGAAAATTTTCAACCATGAATATAACATCTCTTTCGGCTATCCTAGGAGCGATATTTGTGAAACGTGCGAATTCTTGAAAACAAATTTACTAATTACTCATCGTGAAAACGATGTGCAAAAAATTGCCGAATTAGAAGCCAGGAAGACCGCTCACCTTGAAGATGCAGACGAATTCTATAAGCAGTTGAAGTAAAACAAGATAAATGAAGAACCTGACAACGTGATGTGATTATACTTCGACTATAAAAAAAATCTTACTTTCCCAGTCACCATCAGAGTTCTTCAGTCCTAAACTATGGCTTTACAACTTTGCAATACATAATCTGAAAATCGACAGTGCTCATAAGTACATGTACTCAGAAAGTTTTGCGAGGAAAAGCGCAAATGAAGTTGTAGCCATGTTGTGACACTTCATAGAGAACTTTGTACCTGAAAACAGATGTTTTGAAGTTATATTCGAACAACCTCTACGGACAAAATAAGAACAAATATGTGCTTGAGGACTTGCATTCCTTGAATGAGATGACGGTACTCTTAATGCTGGCGTCTTTGACTTCCATCGATTGGTTCTAAATTTAAAAAGCAGAGGTATAAGCACAGTTAGAGAGTTCAAGTTATTGGAAGATGGGCTGTGTAGGACCACACATGGGAAGTGCCACGTTCCGTTCCAGCTTAAAAAACCAGGAATGACAACGGACATGGTGGTGGGTCATGTACAGGAAGGTGTAAAGGCATACACAAATTCTATCCCTCTATGCCAGCAAAGTGCTCAAGTATGTGAATATTCCATCAGAAGTCACATTTTTCGGGTCACTTCTTCCTGGTGTGTTAGATGAAGATTTTGTTTTGGATCCAAACGAATTGGCAAAAGGGCTTGCAAATTTAGAAGAAATGGAATAGTCAAAATCTAAACAATATTAAGTTTGTTAAGTTATAAACGAATATGAATCTCAGTAATATTNACTGTGTAGGACCACACATGGGAAGTGCCACGTTCCGTTCCAGCTTAAAAAACCAGGAATGACAACGGACATGGTGGTGGGTCATGTACAGGAAGTAGTAAATGCATACACAAATTCTATCCCTCTATGCCAGCAAAGTGCTCAAGTATGTGAATATTCCATCAGAAGTCACATTTTTCGGGTCACTTCTTCCTGGTGTGTTAGATGAAGATTTTGTTTTGGATCCAAACGAATTGGCAAAAGGGCTTGCAAATTTAGAAGAAATGGAATAGTCAAAATCTAAACAATATTAAGTTTGTTAAGTTATAAACGAATATGAATCTCAGTAATATTTTATTTGTAAATTGGTTATGGTACCAATTTCAATAATATTAATATTGTTCATATTAATGTTCTATTAGATACGTTTGAATATTTTAATAACTATATTTTAATAGTGAAAGTAGATGAGAAAAACAAGTCCGCTAGGCTCATTTGCGCTTGGTGGAAAAGAGTCATGACTTCCAGGGCTGNCTATTAGATACGTTTGAATATTTTAATAACTATATTTTAATAGTGAAAGTAGATGAGAAAAACAAGTCCGCTAGGCTCATTTGCGCTTGGTGGAAAAGAGTCATGACTTCCAGGGCTGAAAATCGACTCCAAGAGTGATGAGTTTGACTCCAAACGCGAAGGAGNCTCAGTAATATTTTATTTGTAAATTGGTTATGGTACCAATTTCAATAATATTAATATTGTTCATATTAATGTTTTATTAGATACGTTTGAATATTTTAATAACTATATTTTAATAGTGAAAGTAGATGAGAAAAACAAGTCCGCTAGGCTCATTTGCGCTTGTTGGAAAAGAGTCATGACTTCCAGGGCTGAAAATCGACTCCAAGAGTGATGAGTTTGACTCCAAACGCGAAGGAGNTGGAAAAGAGTCATGACTTCCAGGGCTGAAAATCGACTCCAAGAGTGATGAGTTTGACTCCAAACGCGAAGGAGTCTAGAGTCGTCAAATGATTCCTAACTCCCAGAAACATTAGTCATGACTAGAGGACTCATTTCCCTTAATTTTCATCATCTACTTCCACCATTAAATAAATAAATAAATTTTAATTTCATATTATCCTACCATATTTTATATATCTTGTATTACATGCAATTTTTTTGGGTCGGTTTTGAGTCAGTGTCATAACACTGACTTTGAATCAAAACCGACCCAAAAAAATTGCAAGGAGTCAGTGATAACTCCGAGAGTCGACTCCCAACGTTTATAGACCCAAGCAATAGGATTTGGCTCCAACAACCATTTTGAGCCGAACAGTGACGCGAGTGATAGCATTTGATACAAACAAGGCTCATATTGTTGTCTTTGACTTCCTTGTCTTCCCGCATCCCTCCGGTCTCTACACAAATACATTAGGCCATACTTGCGTCCTTCCCATGTATCCTCGCATCCCTCGTGTGTTTTAAGTACATACAAATTATATGTTTAACGCATCCGTCTCTACTCGTCATGCATCCTTCTGATCTTCACTCACATGCCTTCTTATCTTCCCGCATCCCCCATTGTCTCCCAACATCCCTCCTAACTCTACCCACATATATTTTATACGTGCCCTCAATCCCTNCCCGCATCCCCCATTGTCTCCCAACATCCCTCCTAACTCTACCCACATATATTTTATACGTGCCCTCAATCCCTCTTTTGTCTTGCCTCACTCCTTTTTTGTATTTTCGCATCCCTCCCTTATCTTTCCACATGCTTCCTTTGTCTTTCCGCATCACTCTCATACCTCTCCGCAACCCTCCCTCGTTTTACCACACTCCTCCCTCGTCTTCCGGCATTTATCTCATCTTTCTGCATTACTCCCTGGTGTTTCCGCGCCCCTCTCTCGTCTCCCCGCACCCCCTCTTGTCTTTCCGCATNCCGCATCCCCCATTGTCTCCCAACATCCCTCCTAACTCTACCCACATATATTTTATACGTGCCCTCAATCCCTATTTTGTCTTGCCGCACTCCTTTTTTGTATTTTCGCATCCCTCCCTTATCTTTCCACATGCTTCCTTTGTCTTTCCGCATCACTCTAATACCTCTCCGCAACCCTCCCTCGTTTTACCACACCCCTCCCTCGTCTTCCGGCATTTATCTCATATCTTTCTGCATTACTCCCTGGTGTTTCCGCGCCCCTCTCTCGTCTCCCCGCACCCCCTCTTGTCATTCCGCATCCCTCCCTTGTCTTCCCACACCCATTCCTTGCCTTTCAGCATCCCTCTCATACCTTTCCTCATCTCTCCCTCGTCTTGCCGCACCCCTCCCTTGTCTTGCCGCATTCCTCCCATATCTTGCCACATCCTTCAAACATCTTTACGCATCTATTCCTTGTCTTCCCGCACCCATCCCATATTTTCCCGCATCACTCTCATATGTTCTCGCATCCATCCCTTGTCTACCGCACCGCTCCCTTGTCTTTCCGCATCCCTCCCACATCTTCCGCATCCCTCTCATGTCTTTTTGTATCTTAACCTTGTCTTCTTGACGTGATTTTTGGGGCTAGTTGATCCAGATTTGCGCATTGGAATTGGCTTTTTTTTTATAAATTATTGAAAACAGACCAATTTCGAAAGTAGGTGGGAAAATTCGCAAAAGTCAAATCATAAAGCCCCAATTCTGAAGTGTAAAAGCTGATTCCAATTTTGCGGCATTTGGAATTCACAAATGCCAATTCCAATTCTCGCGCCGCGAGATAAAGTATAATAGGGTTTCAATTCCGACTGACAAACTGCACGGAGATTACCAATTCCGAAGTCCAATTCCAATTCTCAAGTATAATGCACAAAATCTCTTCCAATTCTCAAATTTTTTTGGAATTGGAAGCTCACATCCTGAAGTCNACCAATTCTCAAGTATAATGCACAAAATCTCTTCCAATTCTCAATTTTTTTTGGAATTGGAAGCTCACATCCTAATCGTAGCATAAATTCTTTAAAATTTAAGTAGCAAAATAGCTCGACTTAAGATTTACGCTCAATTCTCCCANGCGAGATAAAGTATAATAGGGTTTCAATTCCGACTGACAAACTGCACGGAGATTACCAATTCCGAAGTCCAATTCCAATTCTCAAGTATAATGCACAAAATCTCTTCCAATTCTCAAATTTTTTTGGAATTGGAAGCTCACATCCTGAAGTCTAATCGTAGCATAAATTCTTTAAAATTTAAGTAGCAAAATAGCTCGACTTAAGATTTACGCTCAATTCTCCCANCTAATCGTAGCATAAATTCTTTAAAATTTAAGTAGCAAAATAGCTCGACTTAAGATTTACGCTCAATTCTCCCAAAGATGAAGTTAAGCGTAGTTAAGACCGAATCAGTACAGCACTCAAGTTATAATTTTTGTAAAAATTTTGTCAACACTCGCAATAATCCGGCTAGAACTGTAATACCATGTTTCCGCAATTGAAAATGTGATTTTTAATGCGAAAACTACAGATTAATTGAAGTAGAATGCCTCAAATTTACTTTAAAACTGCTTCTCCATTTAAAAGTTTCTATCGAAAAATTAAATATAACCGCTTTATTCACTAAAAAATTTCATAGCTTTTATAAGACCAATTTGGTATTATATCCAATATGACGCTAAGATAGATGTAACATCTGAAACTTCCGTGCAAAATCTTATGCTACGATTAGATATCAGCATTCGAGGTTCGGCATTTGTGAATTACAAATGCCGAAAAATTGGAATCAGTTATTACATTTCAGAAACGTGGGGCTTCAGGATTTGACTTTTGCTTATTTTCGGAATTGGACTTTTCAAAAATTTGAAAAAAAAGCCAATTCCAATGCCAAAATCTGCATCAACTTGCCCCAACAAACCAAAAAGTTAGATTACCCGGGAATTGTTTTAGTAAATTTGAACAAATCAAAACTTGAATTAGTTCAAATTAAGTTTAGATTTTTGGTTGGTTTGTCTACTGCCGAAAGTATTTAAATTCAACAATTGACACACTTATTATTAGTAAAGTGTCAAATTGCTGTTATGGACACAGTTTTAACACATCTCTACGTAAGTAACAAAATATTGTAGAACAGTGCCAAAGGAAATACACTTTGGCCCGATTCTAGCTAACTAGTTTGCTTCTGGATCTCACTTAATCATTTTTAATTTACAGATTACAAGTAATCTGCCCTCATCCACAACAAACACATTAGAAGGAACTAGAGCAAGCATTGTTGCTGGATGGAGAAGAGGAAAAACTCCAAGCACCTCAACGCATAGATGGGCACGGGATGGGCCCTCCACCCCTCCGCCCTCCAGTCAGCAAAGACCCTTCCACCCCTCCAAGCTAAATTGACCCCTCCACCCCTCCAAGCTAAATTGACCCCTCCATTCTTCCAAGCTAAATTGACTCCTCCACCCCTCCACTCCTCTAAGCTAAATTTATCCCTCCACCCCTATGCCCTCCATTCAGCAAAGACCACTTCAAGGTAAGTTGACCCCTCTACCATCCAGTCCACTCAACAAAGACCTATCCGCATCCGCCTACAACAGCTCCTACTGGCTTCCATCCATCCCGCAATAATTTTCGGTTAATTTCTAATCGATTCCCTTTTCATTCTAGTAGTATTCTGTTTTTGTGATTAAATAATTTTGCTTTATTAAATATTGAATACACCGGAACACAACCAAAACTAAATAGATGGACTGTACAAGAATTAAGGGTTCAATATTGGCTCTATTGCTCTATAAAAAAACCTCCAGCCTTCCGCCCTCCGTTGAACATAAGAGCCCTCCACGGNAATATTGGCTCTATTGCTCTATAAAAAAAACTCCAGCCTTCCGCCCTCCGTTGAACATAAGAGCCCTCCACGGATAATAATACACATCCACCCCTCCAGATCAACTTTAGCCCTCCACCCCTCCAGATCAACTTTAGCCCTCCACCCCTCCAGATCAACTTTAGCCCTCCACCCCTCCAGATCAACTTTAGCCCTCCACCCCTCCAGATCAACTTTAGCCCTCCACCCCTCCAGATCAACTTTAGCCCTCCACCCCTCCAGATCAACTTTAGCCCTCCACCCCTCCAGATCAACTTCAGCCCTCCACCGCTCCAGATCAACTTCAGCCCTCCACCGAGCAGAATTGCCCTCCATCCCTCCGGGCAAATTTTACCCCTCCACCCCTCCCCTCCGCCCTCCGAGGAGGGGGCCCATGTATGCCTCAATGTGCCTTTCTCCATTCTCCTTTACCACAATCAATTCCTATTTGCTCATCTCTCTTCTACTCATAAATTTTTTACTCTTAGTAAGCTTAGTACTCAGGTGGAGATTAAACCCGAGCAAAATGTGTGACGAATTTTCAGGCTAGGATGAGAAGAAACGTAAGAAAAAAGTTGAGCTAAANAGGTGGAGATTAAACCCGAGCAAAATGTGTGACGAATTTTCAGGCTAGGATGAGAAGAAACGTAAGAAAAAAGTTGAGCTAAAAATGTCATTTTTGCCCACTTTAAGTTAAGTTTAAGCCAAGCGTAAAATAAAGGGTACTCACGTCAAAGCTGATAAATAAGTTTCACGTGGCTAATTTTTAAATTAATTGAATTTCAAATAAAGTTCGGATTAATAAATTGTCATTGTTCATTAAAAAAAAGTTTTTGAAAATGAACAGTTCTGATTCGGAAGAGGATAATGATTTAGTAATTGTNAAATGTCATTTTTGCCCACTTTAAGTTAAGTTTAAGCCAAGCGTAAAATAAAGGGTACTCACGTCAAAGCTGAGAAAAAAGTTTCACGTGGCTAATTTTTAAATTAATTGAATTTCAAATAAAGTTCGGATTAATAAATTTTNATTGAATTTCAAATAAAGTTCGGATTAATAAATTTTCATTGTTCATTAAAAAAAAGTTTTTGAAAATGAACAGTTCTGATTCGGAAGAGGATAATGATTTAGTAATTGTAGCTGCAACTACTTTATTGTCAGCACTTAAGAAAAAAAAGATGCGCAGACTTTAACTAGAAATGATTCTTGTTTTTGAAACTTGTGAAAAACTCATATAAGATGTTTCTAATTCCCCAAAATTTTATTTGAAATTATTTTTCTCACTTTTTGCTCGGCAGAAAAATGGGGTCGTTGTTCCTGAGCAGAAAATGTTTTTTTCTTCCCTGGAAGAATTTTTTTTACTTTTCTGCTCTGATTTTGCCTCGACCTGAGTACCAAAATTTTCTTCCAAGCTCTAATTTAAAAAAAGTCGATTCTTCTCACTTTTTTCCCCACCTGAGTACTATACTTAATTTAATTTACTTAAAAATTGGGTAGCAACCCGAATGAAGGGCGAATATTGAACAATCTGCATGAATTCCACTAACATTAGTTGACACCAGGGTAATACACTTGCAAGAGACCTTATACAGTTACATAAATTCTACGAAATATGCACATCTAATGATAAGGGACCGTATTAATACTATGTATATGCTACTAATAAAATCTGATTACAAAATGCCGAATTCTATAATTAGTGCATCATACCCCAAACAAAATACGTCCCCTTAGAAGGACGTTCAAAATAACAATGATAAGAAGTAATTTTTCTACAACCATACAATTGTAGAAAAATACAAGAAAAGACAAAGACAAGAAAACCTATTCTTAGCTTATCTCTTCACATAGAATACTTGGCGATTTCTAATCCAAATCTGGCCAAACCTTTGAAAATGTTCGAATTAAATTTTCTAGGGTCTAATTACCTCTCTCAACTGATTATCTGGTTAAAAATACTTAAATTACATTTTTTTCCAAAATTTGCATTTTTGACCGCGGACGCAGGACTTGGGTGGTTATTCACTACCTCCGCCTGTCATTTTCACCAAATAGAAATTTATTATGATATGACTGAAAAAATATGAACAACGTGAATACAATTTAAGGAGAATATTCCTTTGACGAAAAAATAATTAATTATAAATATGAATTAGGTTTAGACGTAAACACCAAATATCAAATTGAATAGAACCCTCGGGTTTAAATATAATAAATACGGTGTATGAGGTTGTAGTGACGTAATCCTTAAGGCTAATTTGTACTCAGACGACAGCGCTCCGTCACGTAAACTCAACTTGATGGATGAGTCAAAGTTAAACATGTTTAACTTTTGTCGGAAGGGGCTTTACGCAGACGGAAGGGGGTAACGTCAAGTGCCGTAACAGTATAAATTGGCATCCGTCCCGAAAGTTAGCTGACGGAAGGTGTCTTTGTCGTGACGGATGAACTGTCGTCTGAGTATAAATTAGCCTTTAGGTTAAATTCAATTGTGCAATTAGTAAGATTTTTTTTTTGCTCAGAAATATTTGGTTCGTATAAATATATTTATATAAAATACGCGGTTACTAATTCGGTTCCTTAACTTAAACTATTTTTAATTTTTCGAAAGTTCAATTGGGGCAAATTTGGGCAAGTACAAATTGAAGTATAGATAAAGGTTAACCAAATTTAGAAAAAATGAAAAAAATATCGATTGAAGGTGGCTGAAGGTGGGAGTTTGAAGTTGCGCCATGCAATTACATGTAAATAATTTTTTTCCGTACCCTGCTACAAATTCAATTTTGGGCCAAACTTTTTGAAAATTTAAACAAAAATCAATAGTTGTAACAGAAATAGACTTGAGCAAAAAATTTGCTTTTAAAGTCGTATTTTTTTTTCAATTTTGGCCAATTTTGGATTAGGAATCGCCAAGTGTGCATAGGAGAGATTAATAAACTAATAACTAAATAAAGAAAAATTGTGACGCATACATAAAAACTAATAATAATTATTTTGCAGAACACATGCTCTGTCGATATTAAATTTCAACAGATTGTAGATTTGTTTATTGCCATATATTCACCTAACAACTAATATGTTACTTCCACACTGATAACTGAATAATATCTCTATAGATTCGCACCAATATATGGAATTTATAATTCAAAATATAAATAGGTGAAACATTTAATTCCATTACATTTATTGGCTCATATCTTTAAATCCAATGAATTAAAGTGATACGATTTGTTGAATAAATTATGTCATGGTGGTAGTATACAATAACAGGTATTATTTATAACTAAAATGGGGCAGTGTTAGAAATTTTGATTGACGATAGCAAGTTAAATTAATCCATGCATGTTGTTCGAGAATGTCCTTTTCAACTGTTTTTCTTTGTTTTACTTTCCTATGTAATTTTTCTCCCTTGAAATTTTTTTTAATGGAAGAGTTTTAAAACAGTAGAGCGATTTTTAAAGAAATTATGTCAGTAAGAGTAACCAAAAGTACCTTATTGCAACCAAAATTTTTTTTAATTTATAGAATTACCTTAGGAAATTCAAAGGGAAAAAGCTACAGACAAGTAGTTTTCTTATAAAGATAATGGGCTAAAACTAAATTTGCTTCGTCGAACGAAATTTCACACACTGTATATTATAATATTTCGATTTCTTAAAATATTTTTGTATATGGATACGGACAAACCTTGCTAGGAGAAAAAACCTGCGACAGGTTAGGCCATACTCTGGTTGATTTTTTAATTTTCGAATTTCGAAAAAAACAAGCAAACAAAGTGTAAACAACTCATTTTCAAAAATAAGTAGAAAAAAAATTATTAACTTATCAACAAGGACGTCCATTTTATGCGTAAAACTGAAAAATATTATGCGACAAAAAAAATTATTTGATATTATGCGCGGTGATTTAAAAGTTTATATTAACCTTCTGATGCACATCATTACCTTAAAAAGAATTTGTTTGCTATATATGAACAACACGGACGATACTTTATCGAAAACAAGTTGAATTAGGGCCATGAATTTCAAAAATTTAGTATCCTTGACAATATTGCTAGATTTAGCAAAAATTTAGTATCCTTGACAATATTGCTAGATTTAGCAAAAATTTTGAAATAAAATTGGTTAAATGTGTTCGATAAATAAAAGTCGTCAAATTATTGGTATTCGAACAACAATGTGCTCTTACGATGGTACAAAATGTACTAAAAGCTGTAAAAATGCGACGCACAATAAATTATACGTTTACGTTGAGATTATACGTTATTTTGCATATTAACATTGCATTAATCGGCTCCATTCTTCATAAATCGTGAAGATCCTAAGTATCACCAATTAGCGTTGCTTCGCTGCGACTATGCAGATGCATAGAAATGGGGTCCTTGCTTATCAAGTTTGCCAAGCTAAGAGAAAAGTCCTCTTTCTGCTAGCATCCTTGAAGTTTGCTATAAAATTCCTAGAAAAATCTTCGCTCTATTTAAATTTTTTATAATTTTTCACTATACCAGACAAACGGTTAGCCTAATGACAACCATCATCTGGCTCAGAAATTAAAATTTTTCATTTCAAAATGAAGTATGGTCTAACCTATTAGAGATCTTTTCTCCTAGCAACTTTGGACAAACCACTACAAATTGTTGTCAAACATGTGAGAAAGTTTCAACCATTAATAAGGATTAAACTAATAAATAAGGGACTCTGTTACCCAATAACCATAAGAAATTTTGATAAACCTGTAGTTTATTTTCCGACTTTGGTTGACTACGCATATTTCGAGTAATAATAAAGAAAAAACTTTTTCTTTGAGAATTTGATAGAACCAATAAATATAACCTTGTTATTACCGAACAAAACTAATTTTTATAGTTTTATAAGTAAGCAAAAATTTGAAAATTCATTATATTCAGTAGAATGCACAATGTCATTGCGTCTAGAGGACAGTTTAAATTTTAATCTAACAATATTTTTAATTTTGATGTAATGTCCGCAAGTTAATGATCTGAAAATGTATGATTAAAAACCGTAAAATGCAAATGGTAAACATAAAATTTCGTTAAGGAATATAAAACAGCACCATTGAAACCTGAAAACTAGTTTAGAAATCCAAAAATATAACTAATAAATGTCAAGCAAATTAAATCTTGCGAAGACACTTCAAATTTGACTATAGATTANTTACCGAACAAAACTAATTTTTATAGTTTTATAAGTAAGCAAAAATTTGAAAATTCATTATATTCAGTAGAATGCACAATGTCATTGCGTCTAGAGGACAGTTTAAATTTTAATCTAACAATATTTTTAATTTTGATGTAATGTCCGCAAGTTAATGATCTGAAAATGTATGATTAAAAACAGTAAAATGCAAATGGTAAACATAAAATTTCGTTAAGGAATATAAAACAGCACCATTGAAACCTGAAAACTAGTTTAGAGATCCAAAAATATAACTAATAAATGTCAAGCAAATTAAATCTTGCGAAGACACTTCAAATTTGACTATAGATTAAAGCAGGTTTTACGTAAATTATAAATTGACCTAACAACATTGGCAAAATTCAGATATGGCGGATTTTAAGCTATGCGTATGTTTCTGTGGAAGATATTGGGAGCTATTGGCAATGACAATGGCGGTCTACAATACTATGTAGCATGATTTAATACAATACAATTTTCAATGCTTACATGTTTAATAATAATAAATTATCTTTTTGCGCTGTTAGCGATTTGGGTCGTTTATAATAAAAGGTTTGTCAAATTTTTGGAAAGTTCATTCAATTTTTAGCAACTCGAAAAATCGAAACTTGGGTAGAAGTCAAGTGGTGCCTTTCCGTATCCATTACACTGACAACACGAAAACATCAGCTACACTTAATCAGTTGAATTATTTCTACTGTATCGGTCAGTTGATAGAATGTTCCACAGTTTGAGCATTCTAGCTGAGATAAGTACAAGCTTGTCAACAATTATACAACCTTCATCCGAGACTCACAAATATTCAAACGACGACTACTATCACCAGGATTAAAATTTGTGGAGAGCTGTTGACTAATACAGTGCGATTCCAAATCTTAAAAGCTATGGGAAGTGACTTCTGGCAACATGTCGTTTCACGGAGAAAGCAGTTTATAAAAAAGTTTTATAATTGATGGTCAAAGAACATTTTTTACTGAAATTTTTTCGGGGAAGTATTAGCAGTTTCAAAAACATCATCCAAGGGTAGTGGAACAAAGTAAAAAAAATTCAAGGTTATACGATCACCAGAACAAAAGTCATGATTTTTTGAAAATTTAAATTCAAGGATGCTATTTTGAGACGATGTACCACGAGACGGGTGTTACAAAAGAACATTCAAAAATTATAATTTTCAAAAAACCATAAGTTCTGATACATTGATAAAAGAGAGTTGATTTTTTCAAATTTGTATACTAATTTTCAATGATTTTTCTGAAACTAAATACAATGTATTCAAAGAAAGCGAATTTTTGGCTCTAGAGTTTCAAACATTGTCATAAATTTGACCCACATGGAGCTTTTTGATTTAAGAAAAGTTAACTAAATTTTCATAGCAACGATTTTCAGTAATTTGAGTAGTCCATGATATTCAAAATGGCTGAGATACACTCAATTTTTGATTTTCGGCAAAAATAATTTTGCATAAATTTTCCCTTCTTATTTGAACACACATAAATGTTTTCCCAGAAAAAATTAAAACTAACAACTTTGCCTGAAAAAAAAATTGCCTGCTCTAGAATAAAGGCTTGGGACAATAATCTCTTCCCTATGAAACATAATTTATGGTCGGAGTGTATAACTATGTTGTACAAATTAGTTTTATCAAAACAAAATTTATAAAGTTATAATCATCATTTGAAAAAATTTGTAAGGCTACGGTATTTGGTTGTATGATTGTCGAAATGCTTGTAATATTATTATTTCATGCAGAACGGTGTTATTATTGAAATTTGAGATCTACGCCAGTTAGACTACATTATTGAAGTCTTGAGGAAAATTTTTCTCTCTGATGGCTTCAGCATAGGAAGGGGGAGGTTCATAAATAGGAATAGGGGGCAGTGGTAGATTTCCAGGTGTTGGGAACTCTCCATTGTCTCTATGTCTGGGCATATGAATTCGAGTGATCCGCGCCAAATGAGAGGTGGGCAATGGGAGTGGGAAGGGAGGTGGGTGTGAGCGGAGATCCCACATAAATATCTTCACCATATGATTCGCAATAGCTCTGAAGATGATTTTCATAACTAGCATTCCTAGAGCCGCCGGTGTTCCACCACGAGTGGAAAAAACTAGAGTAAATAGCTCTATTCCTAGCATCACATTCAGGAACTGTGAACTCCAGTACCATTTTTGACACCTTGAAAGCACCACCTCCTTGTCATCCTGTGGGATATAAGACACAATATGATTTAAAAGTAGATAGGGAACATACTGTGCAAAAGTACTTCAAACGTTCAAAAAATGAACTATACGGTATAAAGTTCAATACTCTTTGTTACCAAAGGAAAACTTTCTGGTAATTGGTTCACATAAGTATGAAATGAGAAGTCACTTTTGGCACAAGCAGTACTAAACTTTCGCTAGCCCTGTACCTACAAGCTTACAAGGGGAAGCTTCCTTATGTACAGGATCTTTATAGGGAAGAAAACTTAAAAATTAAGTTTGGACTTTTAAGTAACTTTTGCCTTAAAAATATTCGACCAGTTTATTTTTAAGTTTAGACAAATTTTAAGAATTTTTTCCTAAAATTATGACACGTTTCGAGTTCCTAAAATTGTGCCTTTAAGTACTTTTAATTACTCTGTGGGAAATGTGTTTGAATCTTCCCGGCAGCGAAGATTCGAGAGTTGTTGTTTGGGTTTTCGGCGTGTTTGGTGGTGTGTATGTTATCTCATGATCCGTTGCTCTCTCTTATCATTTTTTTTCATTTTTTTTTTCATTTTTATAAAACAATAATTTTGTTAATATTTTTTTTATTGTTTAATAATTTTTATTAAACATTCGTTTNTGTTTGGGTTTTCGGCGTGTTTGGTGGTGTGTATGTTATCTCATGATCCGTTGCTCTCTCTTATCATTTTTTTTTTCATTTTTTTTTTCATTTTTATAAAACAATAATTTTGTTAATATTTTTTTATTGTTTAATAATTTTTATTAAACATTCGTTTGTGATTTTCTCTATTTTATCTTTATTTGAACTCATCCTCCACAACTCACAGTCTTCTAAGTGAATGGGGTAGCTCTCCATTATTCATTTTAGAATGATTTAACATTACTATATTTCACATTTAACAAACCTTGTATGTTGCACTGAGAAGTACTTGACCCATTAGTAATTGAAGAGAGTATACTGAGAAGACGCAAATACAGACAAGTATGAAAAGATTCGGTACTGAAATTTCCACAAGAATAATTATGAATATAACAGTAATATTACTCATTTCGTCATTTTATTAAGCTCGATGCAGAATTCAAGTTTTCGGTTTCCAACATTATGGCATATCAATCCAAACTCATTTTTATCATTGATTTCATATGTTGTCATTTTTCACTTGTAAAGTGATGATCCTCATTTAATCCATTGCTTTACATTTCTTTTCACATTCATCATCTGAAGGGTGATTTAACCGCTGAGGTGAAGAATAAACTAACCTCTGAATTTATTTATTTGATTGATTGTCTAATGCGCTTAAATTTGAAACAAAACTTACGCCATTCTTGTTGCACAAAGTAATTTGTAATTCCATTACACTTGTTCATACTTTTACAAATTGTCATTCACAAATTACTTGCTCGAAATTACAAACTACAATTACGCATTACAATTTTGTAATTAGATTACGCAATGCTATTACATGAAATCTAATTACAAGTAATTTACCCTGCTGTGATCTTCACTATCCGTCAGGTTTCTGTAATGTTTCAATGAAGATTCTTTTGCAAAGCCTAATGGATGAATCTGAGACTCAAAATTCTAGCCAAAGGATGAGGCTGTTTATCCAGCGAGTATCCTTAAGATCTTGGTGAAAATTTACACAATTGTAGTCATAGGCCTCTTAAATAACATGGCTTAAGCGCCATCCCTGGGTATCGCTTTGTTTGATCTGCAGAGATCACCAAATGTCAACTAATGGAATTTGCTGTATATGGGCAAGTGATATATCCTTAGAAGATAAATTCTATCCTGTACTCATTTTTGTATTTTGAAGTGGAGTGCGACGTGCAGGGTCCTATGCCACAATCACTGACATTTTGACGGTGACATATTGACATATCGACAGTTGAAATTGACAGAAATGCTAAAATAACGCGCCACGAAAAAAATGTCATATTCAAGGATTTTTGACACTTGTCAAAATTTTCTGACATTTTTATGTCAAATATAGTAAATATATTCGGTTTATTTTAAATTTTTCCTTGACACCAAAATCAGTGGATGGTATGAAATTCTGTCTTAGTTTGTATTATTCTTTTAGTGGAAGGAGCACTACGTCAATATCCTCACTGTCGCTACTACTAGAGTCGCTGACATTAAACGTAGCCATAAGTCAACAATTTTTATACAAAAGATTTACTTTTCCAAAACGGACAGACGTAAATCCCTCTGTCAAATATTTATGACATTTTTGACAAATATAAGTCAATGTCGTACTGACGAAAAAAAAGTCAATGACATTTACTTGTAAAATGTCAAATTCTCCCTGTCGAATGTCGAAATTCATCTGTCACTGTCATATGTCACTACCATCTTTGTGGCGTGATATTTTGTGTAAATTGTTGACAAATACCTGTGTATGTCAATATGTCAATATGTCATTTGATTGTGGCATAGGACCCAGAGGTCACGAAATGTCAAAAATAGGAATCAGATGCCTCTAGGCAAGTGACATTTTGCCGGAAAGCTATTAGCACATTTTTCTATATATACCCCAAATTGTCTTCTAGGTCAATAATCATTGGCTCCACTGCTCAACAATGACCAACAGTCTAATAAAATAGCTAGTCTATATATAAAATAAACATTTAGTATGCAGTAGCTGACACTAAATACGTGTGTCAGTGTTTGAATAATATTATTTATTTATACTCCAGTAGTTTCAAATTATAACAGATAATTGAATATACATTAGAGAAGTATGTCAAGGCTACTTATCGATATGACATTCGGTTAAAGTAATGCTATTCTAACTGTTAGCATTTGTTTAGCAGTGGATGCGATGTTTATTGTCTTAGAAGACAATTTTGGGTGTATATAGAAAAATGTTGCTAAGAGATTTTCGGAGATATTTCACTTGTCTAGAGGTATGTGATTCCAATTTTTGACATTTCGTGACCCCTGCAGGTCACAGTACACTTAAAATCACATAAATGAGTACAAGATTAGAAGTAGAATGGAATATGCTTTCTAAGGATATATCACTTGCCAATAAACAACAAATTCCATTGTTGACATTTGGTGCCCTCTGCAGGTCAAATAGCGATGCCCCGGGATGGGTTGTTCAGGAGGCCTATACCTAAATTTGTGCCAATTTTCATCAAGATCTAATGGATATCCCTACATAAGCTTATAATAGCCTCATCCTTTGGGACAAAGAGAAATTTCTATAAGAACAAGAAGAACTCATGTTGTTATTATTATTGTAGTAAATACGTTTGATTATTTGGATCAAAGGTAAAGGAATCAAAGTTTGAATATTTGCAACAATTAAACTTCGAAGTTGCAAGATAAATGGATTGAATATATTTACAGTTGAACCGTGTGACCAGTGTTCGCTAAATTCCCAATTTTTTGTTCATCTCCCATTTCCCCCGGGAGGAATGGGATTAAGTGGGGTTATTGGGAGAAATTGGAGTATTGGGGGTCCGCGAATTCAAAGTCCGCCAAATACAAATTTGAATTAGAAATTGAATTGGAAGTAGCAAAAGCAAAGTCTAAAATGTAAAAATTAGAAAGTTTCATGTAAAGTTAAAAATTCATTTTTTGTTATTCAATTTGAAAAAAAAAAGGAGTAGCCACTGTTTTCGCGCATATCAAAGTTTCACGTTTCCCAATAATAGGACGTCATTTCACCCCAACTCCCAATACTCCCATTGCTTCCAGCCTCACTATTCAACCAAATTCCCATTTCTCACAGTTCTCCCACCCCACTGGGGGTGGGGGTCTGCGAACACTGCGTGTGACGTTCATATAACCTGTGTAGAGTATAATATTGGTAGTTTATTGTGCAATAGTATGTTCAGAATAAAGTATGCGCAAAGTGTTGTAAAATTTCAGCATCTGTTCACACCTTCTACAGTAAATATGTCTTCCTCAGTCATCAGGGTCAGCAATCCTATTCCTTAACTAAATTATGGAACATATGACATCAAACTTTTGAATAAAACTTCTATTGCTTTCAAAAACTTATAGTCAGCTTGTTTTAAGTTATTGATGCTTCAGTTGCGTGAATGCGGTGAAGATGAGACTGGTTATTCAAGCAACTGAAGTAGCAAATAATTTGTGAATTCTAGCAAGTTCAGACGACACAGTCTTGTAAATCTAAGTCCTAGCCTTATTAGATTCATTACATTCATTTCTGAATTTCTAGTTTCTAATTTGATTTTCTCTGTTCAAATTCTGCTAATAAATAACTTTGTTTGCCATTTAAGACTATGAGCTCCAAGCGAAAGGTTATACAGCATAATAATAATTATGTGACAAATTTTTGCCGGCAAGTCAGTAGTTTTGTCTACAGATTTTGGAAACAGGATTGGCAAAAAAAAACACGCTTGTTTAAAACAGTGTTTTAAGCTGTTTTAAACAACGCTGTTTTTTTTTAACTTTGTTTTAAACAAAAATAGTAACGGGATGCGCACGATGACTCATTGAAATTCTTATCGTCTGCTTTTTAAAACTCGTTCGAAATGTTAGGGTTCGCCTTGACTTAAATTCAATTTTAGTCTTGCAGAACGAATCATACTTTTCCATTAGTTTATATTCAACTCCTGTATTTTCAATACTTGAGTAGTGTCCGCCATTTATGCAACCATTTCTGCTGGCGGACACTAGTGCATACTAATGTTGTTTTTTACCCATCATTAAAACCTAGATATCAAAGTTAGCTACAGATATCCTTTGACTGCCTACAATCTATCATTGCTACCCTTTTGCTTAAGCTCATTTCTACATAAGTTCATTTATCACAAAGTTCTTGTAGATGTGTCAATGTCAAAGATGGGTTAAAAATAAAAAATATAGCATCACTTCAAAAGAGGCAAGTATTAGCATAACTTCAAAAGAGGCAAAAGGCAGCAGAGCTTATATTGCTCTTACAGCTTTTCACGTCGCGTCCAAGTGAGTACGGTCATTACAAGCACTATTTTCAGATAGATATTTTCATTATTATTCATCTATTAAAGATGCCAAATTTCGGGTTTGCAACACAGACGCAGAGACATTTGGAGACCACTAATTTATCCCCAAATGCCATGAAAAAACCTTTTTTTCTCTCATACTTCCATTGTTGTTATAAATTATTGTAAACAAATTTGCTTATACTATCACCCAAACTATGGCTAGATACCTTGGTTAGAAGGTTTCGTATCTGTTTTTCTATACTAGTTTAAGTAAAGTTTCATAAGGTCCCGATCAAACTATGGCTTGATGATATGAATAGAGAAACATGTATCTACAGTCCGTTCCATTATTTTAAGTCACCCACACAACTTTGTCGTGTTCATAGTTGCAACCGATGGATTGTGGCCAAATTTATAGAAATGATGCATAAAGCGATTTTTTATCGGCCAAGAAAGTAAAAATTAAAAAAAAATTTGGTTGGAGAAAGTGTTCCATAATTTTAAGGTACTTTTTGAAAAATTTGAAACTTTATCAATTTAGGAATTTTATCATTATCTATCACGATTTACTTGATTATATTCCTATTTGTTATTTAACAAATTTTGACCTAAGGTTTTGCTTTTTGACACACGTTTTACTGATTTCTCAGACGGTGGTGAAAGTGCTTTCCAAAAGTTCAAATCGCTACTGAAGCAATATGACGATTCAGATGCCCAAATTTCAAAAGTGACGAAGCGATATAAGTCCATAATCTTTTGAAAAATAAAGAAAATTTAATAACTTGGCGAAAGAGAGTGAAAAAACCTCTACTTTCTCCAGCTGAGTAACGTCATATTTTTCGAACAGTGAGTAATAAATCTTTCGGTTTCAAAAAATCATTAGCTGTTTAAGGTTGAAAGTGGACAAACGGACAGTAGCTAGATGTCCAAAAGCTTCCGAGGGTATAGAGAATTTTATACGACTAAAAAATCACTTTTTTAAACTCAAGCGGACAAACTTTGAAAGAGAAAGTATCAGTTGTCCAAATATTTGAAAATTAAAGATTTGAACCAGTGAAAACGAATGGAATTTCGACTGCCCTAACTGGTATCAATGTTAAACGCATTGATGCTGTCCAACAAAAAAATTTTTTCGTCGAATTAATTCTTAAAATTTGTAGCATGTATGTCTGCATCACTTGAGTTTAATCGCTTCAGTTTACAAAAAGTGAAGTTTTTCAGTCATTTAAAATTTTCTGTAACCGTGTATGGCTTGGGATACTTAGTTACTGTCTGTTTGTTTACGTACAAGCTTAAATTGCTGATGATTTTTTGAAAACGATGGATTTTTTACTCACCATTTCGAGGAATATGACATTTCTCAGCTGGAGAAAGTTTTGATTTTCTCACTTTCTTTCTCAAAGTTGTTGAATTTTTTATATTCTTGAAAAAGTTATGGATTATATCGCTTCGTCACTTTTCAAATTTAGGCATCTGAATCGCCATGTTGCTTCATTGCAGCGATTGGAACTTTTGGAAAGCTTTGACTTTTACCACCGCCTGAGAAATCAGTGAATGGTGTGTCTATAAAAAAAAATCTTAAGTCAAAATGCGTTTTAAATAACAAATAGTAATATAATTAAGTAAATCGTGATAATTTAGAATATGATAAAATTTCTAAATTGAGAAAATTTCAGTTTTATCTAAAAGTGCGTTAAAATTTTGGAACACTTTCTCCCACCAACTTTTTCTGAAAATTTTTACTTTCTTGGTCGCGCTTTACGAAACAAATTTGAAATTTTGCACACAATTTTCTAATCGCTTTATGTATCTTGTCCATGAATTTGGCCTAAATCCATCAGTTGGAACTCTGGACACGACAAAATTGTGAGAATACCTTAAAATAATAGAACGGAGTGTATACTTTACCACCATAAGTTAGAAAAAGTATAAATTACTCTGCCAAACATAGCGACGAATATGAGATAATTATAAATTGAAACTCTGCGTCACCTGAAGAAATTATTCAAATGAAACAAGGGATACTACGAAATAAGCATTAATGTTTTTAGAATAAATAATACCATGATCTGGTCCTGCATATATCACCGTCCCATTTCCTGTTGATATCCGAGGAGGATATAGTTCCTGTGTTATATAAGAGTGTGACGTGAAGATCCGGAGGCCAAAGAACGCCAACATGAAAAGTGCAATGCACTATTGTTGAATTCAATCATAGAAACAAAATATGCATAAGTTAGTCTAATAAGAAAATTTCTAGTACACGATCTTTAGCCATCATGTATGTCGGCTAAACGGTAGGTTCACACCAAACTATACGCACCAAAAAAAATTCCTTCATTTTACACAAATGCCAACAGTAAATTAGTAAATTACCTAATGCATCCATAAATTCGAGTCGAAAGTTTTTCATGCTTACATGTACATCCAAAAGAAACAGTTGAAACTAAAATTTTGAAAATCAAAATTCCATTCATATTTGTTGTTAATTTTTCCTATTTTAAATGAAATTTTATTCTGTTTGGTTAATGTTGAATAAGTAGGGCAGGAGATAACCAAAGACACCACAATTGCACTAATCTGCTTTTCGTCGTATTAAATAGATCCTCAGTTAAACTAGATCTTCATAGGGAAGGTGACGCTAAAACAAGACGCCGAGTAGATACGGAGGTTTAGATGATAGCGTCGGCGAGAAGTCAATAAATTCTTTGCAAAGCTTTTTAGACTTGATCTATTTCCAACTTACCAAAAATACAAAGTTTTAGTTTAATTAGTCCAAATGACATGACAAGACAGAAGTATAAATTCCTGGGGATGGTTTACAATCCAGAAAAGTAAACTTTTATTCTCAAATTTGTAAGGATTCAGAAACATTTCTAAGGATTCAGAACGTGGCATTCTCAATTAATGAGTAGCCTTTAAAATTTTATCCGCACAAATTTACGGACAGATGGCAGCACCAGTAAATTAAGCGTGGTCTCCTTATAACTTTATCAATTACCAATTCCAAAATAATCCTCTGTATATACTAATAAAGCTTTTGACTCTGGCGTCTTGATACATAAGGTAATTTATTACCTAATTTTATAGATGATATTGTACTAAGAATCTAGTTGATGAAGTGTTTATGTAAAATGATGTAATTTTCATTTTTGTGCCAACTTTTGGTGTGAATCAACCTTAACAGACTCTTTCAGCTGACGGTCATGTTTACAAAATAGCTAGAATGGGAGGGGTAATATATTTGATAAAACATTCACGAAGGTCATATCTATAAAGATCTTTGTTATAAAATACAAATACAGTAAAATAAAGTTAAGTAGAATAAATATATAATCTAAATAATGAAAAGTTGACAGCAACCACCAGTTGTATTATCTTATCACAAATGTTTCACCTGTGTGAATTAATGTCTTATGTGTGAGATAATTATGTATAAACTTACAATATCCGTTATGGCGATGCATCTTACTGATTTCTGATATCGGAACACACTACCAGGGACAAGGTCGAGATCCATTATATTTCTTATTGGTTAGAATTAAATTGTAAGTTGTGTTTTAACTTGCAAAATGTAGAACAAATTGAACTTGAGAATGCGACATTATTCTGTGAGTAACCTTGGAGAAAGGAGAAAATCGATATTTTTGGAATCGCGTTGACTCTGAGTTGGCTAGGTTCTTGTAAGAAGAAGGTAGTGGTAGTAGTGGTCCTGTACTTTGAATATTGTAAGAAAATTGACGTCAGAGATGAAAAAGTAAGACTTTCTCTACAAAATATTACCTTATTTTACAATTATTGAAACTGTTATTTGTATGGGTAAAATACCTTTGATAAATAAATTACAAGTAGAGTTTATAAAATATGAATGTTTGAGATCTGCCCTTTATCCTGTATCCTGTAGTAGTGATGTGAGGTGGTCCAGAGTTCCTATAGTCCTGATTGGAGAGGTCAGGGTCATCAACTTTCCAAATTAAAAATCAAAAACTTTCTGAAAACTAAAAAAACCAAAATGGCTGAAAGAAAAGATAACTTTATTCTTGTAAGTTATGTTATCGACTGATGCTTTTACCATAAGGTAAAAGCGTCTTCCAAAAGATATATAGGCTATGCCTTTTTTGATATATATATAAGAAATAATTATAGTAAAGAAAAGAGTAGAACTGCTGGAACGGAATGGTGATGGTTTTGGAGATGGGCAAGTCCCATCTCCACACTGTACTTTCCTGACTACCGTTCATTAGTATACATGACTATGACTCTACTACTCATTTTCGATTTTTTTTTTGATTTTTGGCGTCCTTTGAGTTTCACCTAGTGAATAGAGTTTGGTCAAGTGTCGTAAGAGTATAAATTGACATCCGTCCGACCGAATGGTGATTTTGTCAGACGGAGTATAAATTAAGACATAGCTTTCCCAAAATGCTCGAGTGACAGTGTAACAAGAAGTATTAAATTTTGTGTTTAAGATTATTAACAGAATTTTTTAAATTTATTACACCCAAATTGAAATAGCAGAAGACGGATTTGCGATGTCGATACTGACATCGCTGTGATTCACTGCGTCCACTCATTTTCGAAAAGTCGTTGCTTTCTGTAGTTCAATCAGCGGACATGTAGCATTCAATATTTAATTCCCTTCGCTTTCGATATGCCGCGATGTTGTATGGAATCGAATTTTATTTATTTATACAAGAAGTAATCAAACTTTTCACCACTTTCATCTGTTTCCGGATCATTTATTAGTACATGTTATTATTACATGTGTTTCCAGCCATTCCAAATGTGACCATTTCAAGGTTCCAAATTTACTAGTAAAAAATACCGGTGGTAGAAAATAGTAAAGAAAAAAGTGGTAAAATATACTAACTATAAGTAAATTCTTTTGAGTGCTGTTTCTGATATGATTGTGGTCAGTTGTGAGATATACTAAATGGTGTAACAGAAACTGAATCCCAAGAAATGTCAACGATCAGATAAAGCATCCGTCGATAGTAGAAATTGCTGCAGATTACTTTTAGATTTTAGACTTTAACTATGTTGTATAAAATTACGTCGTGAAAAATAATAGAAAATGATTAATCAAACAACTTAGACAAATTTTCGGATATCGTTAAATCAGAGTTAAATAGAACTGAAAAATTACGTGGAAGAATTTAAAAACTTTTTTTTTTAAACTAATGACATTATGACACTAAGTCGATATTTCATTGACATCTTCAAAATCGTATATTAAAGAATAAATTTAAAAATTTAAAACCTGCAAGCAATGATGCATGTCCACTATTTCCTGCCTTTTAATTTTTAATATTTAACACTTCTTACCAATATAGTGGTAACTCAACTCTATTTTCCAGTTTTGGCCAATTATAATTTTATGTATGGTATTTACAACTCAGAACCCTGGGGCATGTCCACTTTCCTCAACCTCTCGATAGCTCTTTTGTTCGCGGTTACTACAGGTTGGTACTATTTGTTAATCAGAAATAACAAACTGATACAAGAGCTCTGTAGAGTTTAATATCTTGTAACTATATTTATCCAACTCAAGTTTGTCAATTCAATAAGTTCAACTTTCAACAGTATGTTGTTTTTTTACCTTGAGAGCACAAGACTAAATTCACAATGGATATATTGGTAGTGTTAGTAATTATTCTGTTACTTTTGTTTTTTGGTTTTTGCTTTACTAGCGATAATTTTAACCGGCTACCACCAGGTGAGCAATATCCAATTAATTTAATACTATATTATACAAATTATAAAAACTTGTGGCTACAATTGATTGTTTATATTTTTAGGACCACTAAGAGTTCCTGTATTTGGTTCTCTGTCATTATATAAATATGGAATTAATCAAGTCCCACCGTACAAAGCATTCATGGATTTGTGCAAAAAATATGGCCCAATTATAACTGTAAAATTTGGTTTAACTCTGCAAGGTTAGTTGAAAATAAAATTGACGAAAAGCTTTAGTTTACTTTTGATTTTTGTTATTGAGAAATTTAATATAGATATATACTTGAATAAAATTTTAGAGTAAAATTGGATACCAAAAAAGTTGTCTCAAACAATTGAATTTAAAAAACCAAATTCATATTTTTATATAAAGTTTTGAAACCAATAAAAAACGCATTGGTATAATTGAAGCTGTAAATATAGTAAACTTCTTATTTTTAGTTATAGTCGATGACCCAGAAACTATTAGAGAAGTATTGACTGGAGAAAATTGGATTGATCGTCCAGATAACCCAATTTTAAATCGGAATGAACTAGGTGAAACAGGAGGTATGAATTTCCTCTCTAATTAAACCTATATACTGTGTATTATTCTTATAATTGGAAATTGTTAAGGGATAATTATGACCAACGGTGAGAAATGGAAAGAGCTTCGTCGTTTTTCAATACGTACACTACGTGATTTTGGATTTGGTAAACAGAAAAGTCAGGAAGTGATTATGGAAGAAGAGCTAGCGGATTTGTTATTAGATTTAGACCAAACTCTCAAAGAAACTAATATTGTAGACATGCACCAATTTTTTACAATTTCTGTCCTGAACATTATATGGAGTATGATAGCTGGTGTGAGATTTTCAAGAAAAGATGAGAAAATTCAACAGTTGTTAAAAAAAGTATCTTCATTGATGGCTACGACCTCTCTCGGTGGAAATATTCTATTGGGATTTCCATTTTTCCGACATTTTCTCTTCATATTTCCAACGGCAACTTGGAAAGCTCGAACAAATGCTCTAGTCAGCTTACGACAAGACTTCAAGGTAATAATCAACTTTGGCTCTCATTCTGGACACGTTAACGGATAGTTTCGCTTGGATTCCAACCTGAAAACGGAATTAACCTCAAGCCGAAACGATCCGGAAACGATTTTAGAAATTTAAATAATTTCAATCATATATTTTTCTGTTTATTGCATCTAAAATGTGTTACAGCGACATTTGGACTCTGCATATGCATATATGCAAGAATATAGGTAGGTAGGAAGAGTAGCTGACTTGGAAACAATGATGAAGCAAATCGATGTGTAAGTGTCGACTTTTGCGGAAATAATCTCAAACTTGTTGAGAGTGATATATTTATTTGTCCCCTCTATGTGCAAGTATCGGCGTCTATGAAAGGTGACCCTGAATCCTTTGAAACTCTTAGTGAAAGTGATCCATTTGAAGGTGAGCTTGTTTTCCGAAATGAAATAGATGATGATGAAAGCTAAGGCAATAGTGGAGATTGTTGACAAGTGGATGAGCTCTGAGTATCTGACTCTAAAGAATTGCTGAGATAAGTAGTAAATAGCGGAATATCTAGGTAGCTAATAAGGACCAACCTTCAACAATAATCTAAAACTTGGCGTACTTGGCGGTTAGATTAGTTTGGAAACATATATTCCAATTACGATTATTTTAAAAATTTGACCATTGCTTTAAAAAATTGAATCTCTTCAAAAGTTGGAGGATGCGTATTAAGATTATCATCAAACTGTATTTATAAAAAAACTTAATTTGTTATAGGACATTTTGATTGAAAGGCAGAAGAAAGGTATGTACAAAGTCGATCAGCGTGATTTCATCGACGTGTTTCTTACGCAGATTGATAGGCATGAGGAGAAAAAGTATCCCATATATACCGGTAAGTCTATAACCTCAAATTAACAAAAAAAATTAAAATGTTGTATTTGTGGCAGTACATTCATAATGTTATAGAAAATTTTTAATTAGCTGAAAATCGATAATTCATATTGTTTATGTCGTATTATCTGACATAACATTCTATGGATTGGATTCTGTTTGTTGCGTCAGCAACTAATAAGTTCAGAATTTGTTGGATACGACGTGACATCTATGAATGGCCAACAAATATTTTTGAATTTCTCATAAATTTCTTTGCAATTTGATTGCATTATAGGCAAGGAGTTCGCCAGCACTGTGATGGACCTATTTGTAGCCGGGAGTGAGACAACTTCCAATACATGTGAGGTAAATTTGATTTGAAATAGTTGAAATACATACGAATTGATATATAAATATTCTTCATAGTTTGCAATAATGTTTATGATACTGAACCCAGATGTGCAACGTAATGTACAGGCAGAAATTGACAACATTATGGGCCGAAATAGATATCCTACAGCAGCAGATAGGTTCAAGTAAGTACATATTACTTTGGTAATGTTGGTAGATCGAACAGCATGAGCGTTTTAGGTACACTCTGTCAGCTTAGGTTTCATTGACTTTCAAACCGAAAGTCAATGGGAACTAAACTGACTAATGTGAGTAGAGTTTCGATTGACTTTGTCATAGGGAAAGAAGTTTGGTTAGATTCTCTTCGAAGTACCTCTTATGTTTATTATAGGCGGGGAAAGAAACTTTATGAAAAGATAGAAAATTTTGTGAGAAGTCGTATTTCCTCATATACCCACCTCAGAAAATTAGTAACTCAGGCAGCCACTGTGATTGCTCTGTAAACTATTCAAGTACAGGTAGTTACAACAATTAGTCTACATTTGTCTCTGTATTTCAATATTAACTTATTTCTAAAAATTTACTGGATCTATTATAATAATCAAAGCACGTTGACAGCACAATTAAAATGCCTTTGTTAGAGTTATGTCATTACAATTCGCTTATTAATATCAGCTTCAAATGTTTTTCATTTATAATCTTTATATAGCTTGTGAGTTAATATAGATGCAATCACCAGCAGTATAACCTCTACCTCTTGCGAGTTTCCCTTTGAACCCCAGCAAAACATATATACAAAAGAAAAAGTCTTTTTTTTTTATATTTTGTGACGTTTACGTAGAACTACTTATTTGCTATGCTTTTACCAATTACTCGCCTTATATAAACGTTTTTTTTTGTTCGAATTTTTGTTTTTACGCAGCTAATTTTGAAAATTAATGAAGGTTACTAATGAAACGCCTTGAAAATTGAATTTCAGCACTCTTAAAAGATGCTAGTCGCTGATGCTGTGCAAATCAAGACAAATGTGTTAAATTAGTCAATTTCATCGAAATCATTAATACAATTTTTTATTTTACAACAAATCGCCAATATGTCTACCTGATTCATGAATGTTGTGTGCTATATAATTTCGAGAAATACTTTTGCTACAAAGTCATGTTTTGTATTCAAACTAACCTAAAGATATGTGGTATTGCATTTTGCTACCCCTTTAATTCACAAACTTGTGATATTTATCTCTGAAAGTTAGAGAAAGCTAAAAATGATGAGCTTCGTTTAAATACCTCCTTTTTATAAAAGAAGCCTGGTCTTATGTATGCTAACCGACCACACACTCATAAGACCTGAGCATTGCAGCGACAAAGTTATAGTCATAAAAACGAATTTTGCTTTAATCAATTACTATTTGATGATCACTAACAGATCAAAATGTATTATTTCAGCAATTCCAAATTGTTGAAATAAATACCACAAAATATGGGTAAAAAAGTCAGATATTCGATAAAGCTACTATTTCAATAATCCCCAGTTATATTTAATATAAGAAGATGATGGTGCTTTTATTATTTTTTTTCGACGTTAATCAATTTGTTTGTTTTCCGATAATGACTTGATTTTACTTTGTCACAGTTTGATATTGTTGAATTTGTCTATAAATTCCAGCTGGTGGACGTGTCACAAGTAGCATGAAATGGAACTCTGTTCCAATCCTCAAATTTGTTATTCGATTTTACCTATCGTATTTTTCCTTTCTAAGCTCGCATCGGTGTATACTTCTCAGAGTTAANATTTCAGCAATTCCAAATTGTTGAAATAAATACCACAAAATATGGGTAAAAAAGTCAGATATTCGATAAAGCTACTATTTCAATAATCCCCAGTTATATTTAATATAAGAAGATGATGGTGCTTTTATTATTTTTTTTCGACGTTAATCAATTTGTTTGTTTTCAGATAATGACTTGATTTTACTTTGTCACAGTTTGATATTGTTGAATTTGTCTATAAATTCCAACTGGTGGACGTGTCACAAGTAGCATGAAATGGAACTCTGTTCCAATCCTCAAATTTGTTATTCGATTTTACCTATCGTATTTTTCCTTTCTAAGCTCGCATCGGTGTATACTTCTCAGAGTTAACTGGGCAAACTCATAATACTGTTTTCTTCGCGCACTTCTACACACTTTTTTCTCTACACACTTATTGGAAGGTAGGAATATCAAACTTGGTAATTGCCAATAGGTCAAATCAAACAAAAGTAAGTACACCGCACATTTTAGTTCTCGCTAGAATTGCGGCTGCAACAAAAGGAATCCGAAAACTTACAATAATTTACTTTGAACAAAGTGAGGTATGGTTTAGGTTTTTTGGTTATGAAACTAAAACGAATTGAAATGATTGATACAATTTATAAGCAGAAAATACTGTTATCGGACTCATGAAATACTAAATCAATTAAACAAAACTGAAATTATTGATGAAGATTTTGACTCCATTGGTGATGTTTATGACATACTGTAAAATTATTTAACGCTCATGCATCTTTAGACAGCCAAAGTTCTCGATTTAAACCCGAAAGTAAACTTATTCGTTGGTTTAACTATTTAGGACATTTTGTATAAAAAATAGAAACCTAGATTAGAAAGCTATTTCTACTCTAGAGTTGAGGAAGCTTAAAGAAAACCTAAAACAAACTTAAAAATAATCTAAAAAACCTAAAATAAAACCTATAGAGAACCTGAATTAAATTATTTTCTGGAAAGAATATTCAAAAATTTGACTTGACTGCATAAAATGTGTGGTGGGGGGGGGGGGTTACCCGCCACTTTGAGATTGAGACAGGGATTGCCACAAAAATATGGTCTCTGATGTGGTATGATCCCACGACAGGTTCTCCGGACCTAATGCACTACCAATTGTGCTACAGAGCCTAGATGTGGAATCCTGTCTTCAATCTCAATAGTTCTCCGAACTCACTTGTGCTTTCCATTAGCACAGATCATCTCCTCCTTCTTGGTCATTCATTGCTAGGTAAGGAGTCTGCTGTCTCATATATGAGTACAGTAGAGGGTATTGAGTATTATGCCAAAATCCCCACAAATGGATGTAGAATTATTAGGGCCGAATTTAAATAAGCCACTCAAGCTCAACTGACTGATTTGTGAGTGATTTGGAGTCTAAACTGGAGTGTGGTGAGAGCTACCTCGAATCTCAACTCCAAACTCCCATGCCACATCAATGGACAAAACTCGTTCTTGAATACCAACTCTACTACTCAAGTCTAGCCAACACTCAAGTGTTTTACCTAAATCCGGCTCTTAATCTACGTAAAGTTTCTGATCGATTCAGGTATCACATATCCAAATACCTTTCCATTAATTGTACCCCAAATTTCCTGTAGGCTGAATTTTATTGGCCAGATTTTCGTAGGCTAGATTATCCTAGTAGCTGCTTTATTACCACAACTTAAAGCATTTGCATATACTTGGTTAACAATAAGATCATAATCTTCATTGTTTTGTTCAGTTTCGAATAAAGGAATAACGTAAACAGAAATACGCAATTGCAAAAATTCTTAGGTATTAAAATTTATTTCAAATAACCTTTATAACAACTATAAAAAAATTTGTTTTCAGGCTTCCTTACACTGATGCAACAATACATGAAATCCAACGACTTGCAAATGTAGCTCCACTGATACCTAGGTCACCTACCAAGGATGTTGCGCTTGGATTTCATAAAATTAAACAGGTAGTAAATTTAAACAAATATTTTTTCTTTATTAAATACATGCAGAGCATTATTTTGAAATTGGTAATCCACATCGTTATAAAGAGAGTGACACTGTGTTTGCTAGTGTTGAGTAGACGAGCAAACTCAGCGTCATTATCTTGTTGAGGATCTGGATTACCAATTACAAAATAATGCTCTGTATATTTATTGCTAAAAGTGAAAAATTGTTTGAAAAAAGAATTATTTTTAGAAAGTTGTGCGAATATACAATGTGACAAAACGAGGAAGCAAACGTTCCTATTTACTATAAAACAAAACATGTTAAATTGTTTAGCTGTCTTTTTATACACATGAGATAGTGTAAAAATTAATGGGAAATACGATTTCTTAGTTCGTTACTCTGTGCTTGTTGAGGCTGCAATTAGAATTCAAATAACAAATAGGTAAAGTGTAAAATAAATTTTCATTTATAGGGTACCTTCGTCATTCTTAACACCTACAGCTTACATCTAAATCCTTCCGTTTGGAAAAACCCAACAAAGTTCGAACCCAAACGATTTTTGGATTCGAAAAACAAAATTGTGAATACTGAAAAACTTTTAGTATTTGGAGGAGGTAATTCTTATTACTTAAATTAAGAGATTTTAAACTATGTTTTCTAAACTAAAGTTACAACAGGGAAACGACTATGCCTTGGTGAAGTTTTGGCTAGGGCTACTCTATTTACGTATTTTGCCACCTTAATGCAAAATTACACTTTTGAAGCTTCTAGTGCTCACCCTTCTCTATCAATTGAAAATGTGAGATTCGGATTGACGATTGCACCCACACCATTTTTTGTTTCAATTAGGCGAAGATAGCCAGTTTAATTGGTCAATAAAACGTAACAACGCTATTAGCTAACTCATAATGTGAAACCAAAACTGTCATCCATAATACAAAATAATTTGTATATAATGTGCCTGTCAAAATAAATCAATAAATGTGATGGTGGACTGAAATGTTGGTTCTATCTATCTATTTTCATTGAATTCATTTCTGAAATTCATTTCTCGTTACATGAGATTCTGAAATTTTAATAAATTTCCATGACAAAATTTACACCCGAGTTTCCCATGAACCCAAATCGACGCCAGATTCCTGTATGGCGTTGATAATGTTCTTGTGCTTCCGAAATATCATAGTCCAATGAAAAATTTCAAAACTAAAAAAGACGATGTCATTCACATATGCAACTATCCTCTTCCTCAGAATAGAGAATTCTATCAAAACGTAACCGTTTAAGTCTGTAGACACTGAAAATTGTGTAAAATAATTATGTTTGACAACAATAAGTTAAGTAAGAAATTTTGGAACCTAACAATCTTCACCATCGTGCATTTTTTCACACATTCATTTCAAAATTTGTTCCAGCGAGACAAAATTTTGAAATGAGTGTTGAAGAAATGCGCGATGAAATGGCTTTGCGAAATAGCAGGTTCTTCCACGAAGCCATTCAATTGACCAAAGTTCATTACAAGCTTTTCTTAAAAATATTTGTTGCTAATAAAAATTACTCAAAAATAACAAACAGCAGGAATTCTAAAGCTGGATCTATAGTTGCCTTTCCCCGACCGTGCTCACGGGGAAAGTACGGTGTGATTAAAAAATTTCAATGACACAATCACTTTTTCCCAAGGCAACTGTNGCGGTATGATTAAAAAATTTCAATGACATAATCACTTTTTCCCAAGGCAACTGTATTCAAATAGGTGCTGAATGGTTAGAAATGCACTGCACTTTCCTCGAAGCACGATAGGGAAAAGTCAACTCTAGTTTCAGCTTAACGCATCATTTTGGCTCACCAGTGCTTTCCATCAACAATTGACGCATTCAGATAAACAGATAAGTTGAGCAATTATCAATTACACAACTACACTCGCTTCAATCAATTATTAATCATGATTGTAGTGTTAATCACTTCTTGTCTAAGGCAATTGTAAATTTTATAATTCTAAAAGCAAGTGTAATTAAGTAATTGAGTGATTAGCTGAATTTTACGACTCTACAAATTACAACTGCACAAGTTAAATTTTTCCATCAACCAAAAACCAGAGAAGATAATATTAGTAATATTGATGTGTTCTTGGTCACTGTTTCTGAGAAGTTTTTCGGTCGTTAAGTGTTTACAATTTTATTATGTTCTACTTTGCTCGATAGTATACAGCTGTATAAATAATTTTAAGTGAGCAATGATTTTTAATTCAGAGCTATTGTGGTTGGAGTTTATTTCCCAGACAATTAAAGTATGACAATTCCTGATGGTAAATTTTTTAAATGCCGAACTGAAATACAGACTGATAGGCTAACGCAAATTGTGTTTCGTAGCAAAACCTTGGAAAGTGTTGAAAAAGTTGAATAGAATTTTAGTGTAAAAGTTGTGTATTAAAAATGGGTAGCAAACTGTAGCAAACACGAGCACAAAAGGAAAACAGGTTCGATTCATTGATAAGATGATACCGATGACTGCATAAGTAGTTCCCGTTTTTTGAATTTTTTTTTCACTCCCGCCTTCCTTGCCTCAAATATTTTATTTGCTGGTACCGTAAAAACGCAATTAGTTGCACCACGCTACTGTTCAAATTCAATGTTTGTATAATTATAAGCAAATGTATTCCTGGAGGTTTTGGGTAAGTGATACGTCAATCGATCCGAAACCTTGCTTCCATTAAGAATATGGTTTCTGTTGTTGACACTCAAATCAGAATTTTCGAAAATTCTACAAATCACACTGGAATTTATTCACTATCGCAAAAAATCCCGAATGCAATGGAATTTGGTTGGGCGGTATTTCAATCGGTAATAAATCCCACGTAAAATACGAGTCTAAAATCCATTGGTGGCAGTGAAGTAAAATTTTCGAAAAACATTTCAAAATGCCTAAAAAATTTTTTAATTCACTATCAAAGGCTACCAGGCTAAAAAAAAAATTTGATTTCATGTATTAATTCTCTGCTTCCTCTATTGATCCCCAGATTCCGTTCCAATTAAATTATAAACTAAATTTCCCATAACAAGACTGATGTATAAATACGTTTACTTATCTTATTCCAATATTTCAATATTTTAGTTATTTTATTATGTCTGCTATGCATTTTTGAGTTTACGTCCCTTTTTGGATTTAAAAACTCATAGTACACCAATCAATCCATTGCTTAGCATTTTTACTGATGATCCTGTGGATATTCTACACCAAGTTGCTTTCTCACGGATTCCATAATTTCAGCAATGAGTAATGTTTCTTGATGGGAAATAATTGGACTCTCAGTTAACCCTAAAATGAAATGAAATGTTTAAATTACTATTTTTGAAATTTTGGTTCTGAATATTTCATTACCATTTTGAATACATCTACGAACTTCGTTGCACTGGAATGAAAGGCCAACACTGTTGAGATAGTTAAATTCTTTTCCAACTTCAGGGAGTTTAAATTCTTTCACTCCAGAAGGCGTTTGAAGCACTGTTGAACTCCAAAACGGACTGGCAAGCTACAAAATATCCAAAAATTAACTTTTTAGTATTTTATGACTATTTCGTATACCGCATTCGTGTATTACCTTAAGTGTTCCTTTTGTTCCAACAGCAAAAGCCTCATTTGGCAGTGTCACATGACTGTTTGTGACAAACGTCGCCGTTCGACCTCCAGAATAAATAAGTGTGGTACTTGTACTTTCATCCACACCATTAGCATTCACATGTCCACCGCTGATTACTTTCAAAGGTTTTTCTCCATTGAAAACGTAAGAAGAGAATTGAATACAGTAAATCCCAATGTCAAGGATGGTTCCTCCACCAAGTTCTTTCAACCTAGAATGTCAGTGATGAAGTGATGAACAAAATTTTATCTAAAATCTTGTTATAATAAAATACAAGAATACTCACTTCAACCGATCGACTTGATCAATTGGAACACCGAAACTCACAAGAACTTGAATGACATCACCGATTGACTTGGCTTTCAATTCATCTCTAAGTTGTTTGTAGGCTGGAAAGAATCTGCTCCAAATTGCCTAGGCATTAAAAAAATTTAATAATATGTAATTGTAATCTTTATGTAAAATTTTAATAGAATATATAGCGTAGTTTATCCTTTTCTCCACCCCAAAAAACCATACTGTCAGACGATACCATATTTTCAGGCCGATAGCTGCACGATGAATTCTCACATTTACCTCTGTTACCAATGAAAGGTTTTTCACGATTTTACAATCAGTTTTTCTATTACTAATTTACTCAGCATTTGGAATAATTTAGTTTTGCGCATGTGTATTACGTAGTATTATGTGCTATAATAGTATCGGGCGGATTACGGTGAAAGTAAGGAATGACGGTGTACAAAAAGATAAATCACCCTGTATTTTTTTTAGATAGATTGCCTCACCTCCATTAAAAATAATTTTTTCTGTTTCGCGTATTCTAGCAATTCGCGTGTTTCCCTAACGTTCATACAGAGAGGTTTTTCACAGAGAACATGTTTCCCATTATCTAAAGCAAGCTTTCCCAGATTCAAGTGAGTTGGGTTGATAGACCCAATGTAGACCACATCTTTAAAAAAAAAATTAATTTAGGTTCATCTTAATTAAAATTTGTTAATGTCAATATGAAACAGAGACTCACCAACTGATGAATCCTTGACCAAATTTTCATAAGAGCTAAATACTTTCTCGATGTTGTGGTCTTTGGCAAATTTGTTAGCGGAATTCAAATCCCTTGCTGCAACAGCGACAATTTTATGTTCTTTTGGATCTAGTGCAAGAAAAGATGATGCAAAGTCTTGTGAAATTTTTCCAGCGCTAAGAATTCCCCATCGAAGTGTCATTTTTGTTGATTTGTTAAACTTTCACTTACGCTAACAGATCCAAAGCTAAATTCTCTCTTAACTTTCTGAACTATTTCAAATGAAGAAATATTTATATTGAAATTGAAGTACTTTGCCAGAGAATATCTAAGTACTAACACGTAAAGTACATGCGGTAGTTTGTTAATTTTAGATGATGAGTTCGATGAGGTAACTTCAAGGTTGAACTGTTTAACTCTACATGAGATTTCAGTTAGGTTTAGTTGCCACTCATCAAACACATGATAGATCCATTCCAACACCAAAATAAGGCATCTTTCACTTATTGGCATGAGAGTCCTGATAACTTTACTAAATAGGTGATACTCGACACCAGAAATTAAGTGAATCCATTAATATGATTCCAACGTGAATTTATTTTAATTGTACACGCTTATGAATGGTGCTACTAAAAGTTTATTTTGTTCAGCTTTCAATTCCGTACACCCAAATGTGCGAATAGAGTAAAAATTATGTCATCTGAGATAGATCTTTCAAAAACCTGAATGTGACAATATCAGCGAAAAAACTATCAAACTATCTTGATGCATATACAGGGTATTAGGGAAAAAAAGATAACTGGAGAAAACTGCTTTCACTCAAAACTATTTGAGACAGCCAAAATAGTTGCGCGAGTTTTCGAAAAGTGGAGGGAAGAAAGAGTGCCAACTAAACTTACAATTAATTAGCAAATTTGTTTTGATAAATAATATTAAATTTTGAGTCAAAACTTTCCAATTTCAAACAATTAAACTTGTAAGGCTTGTAAGGTCAACAATCAGCTTAACAATAGATGTTTCTTTGACTTCAGCCCATGACTTACGAACCATATCAATACCATGAGCAAGCGTGATATGTTTAAAGTTATTTCAATAAAATTGAATAAAGTTTCAATTAAATATCGACTGTGATAAGTGCCCTCCAAATATTTGAGATAACACGGTTGTCGCCACCAAGGGAATGTGAGACATGGCGGAGTAATGTGGTTGCGAAGTTGGATCATTTACTGTAGTTGTAATTATTAAATGTTTGATTCTTTTGTTCTAATCTTGACCTCTCACTTTTTTTCCCTGTTTATCTTGACCTCTCACTTCCGCTAATTAAGGTGATCTGAAGAAAGTGAGAGGTCAAAATAAAGACGAAGCAACCAAAGGTAACAGTTGTAATTATCATGTTTGATCCCTTTGTTCTAATGATGACCTCTCACTTCCTCTAACACTTTTTGATTTAATTTAGGAAATCTGAAGTGAGAGGAGAGGACTCAATAAAGACGAAGTGACCAAAGGTAAGATGGTTGCAATTTTTTTATTTCTATGTTCGTCGAACTCAAAACCGAACCGAACCCAGTACGATGCGCGTTCGATTGGTTGGCTGCATTTATTAATTCAGATCCGGTTCAGCTGGGGCGATGTACGGTGCTGTTTCTATGGGGCACAACATTTTTGAGACGCTTTTCGGTTCGGAAGGTTCGACGAAGCTCAAACGCCCATGTGTGGAAAGGACGCGATAATGACGAAGGGACCAAAGGTTAGGTTGTTAAAATTTTCATACTTTTGATCCCTTTGTCTATCAAAGGCTCACTTCCTCCAATAAATTTTGGTTTAAGCGTCTTCCCCAGACATGGCTTAATGGACCGCCATATTCACCCTCCGTGAGGTGGAATAATGCAATAAGTTAGAACATGGAATGGAGTTTTGTATATTGAGTCCCACTGACTCCACATTGAAAGTTTCACCGTCATTATTTGAATTTCAATTATAATATGTATTGATTCAGAAGACTCTTGGAGGGGTCATTTTGACCTACAGTTCTCGGAGGGGCTGCTGACATGGGTGCCATGGGGTTATGCCATGTCTAATCTTCCTAATTTTTATCGTCAACATTAATTAACGTTTTTATATTAATTAACGTAACAAATATTAACGTAAACAAAACATTAATTATCATTTTTGTATGTCATAGACTACAGTATTCGAATGCAATAATTGAAATGTTTGAAAAAGATGCTGGGTTTGTGGATAGAATTTTTTGGGGAGACGAGGCAAGTTTTAACTTGAACGGAACTGTAAATCGGCGAAATGAAGTTATCTGGGGGTTTGTAAATTCAAAGAAATCGAGAGAAGTTCATATGAATTACAAAAGTATATCAGTTTCGGCTTCGATTTCATCCCAAGGAATAATCGGTCCTTATTTCTTTCATTCTGAACCAGAAGAAGGTCAATTTGGACCTCATCTCGACCCCATCAATGTTAATGCTTAATCTGAATATGCTTAAAACTTTCGTCTACCCTCATTTAATGCACATATATGATTTGCAAACGCAATGGTTGATGTCTGATTGTGCCTCTGCGCATTATTCACAATCCGTCAGATTCTTTATGAATCAACACTTTGGATTGAAATGGATCGGTAGAGGAGTGAGGCATCGAATGGTCTCCAAGGTCTCCTGACTTCCTCCCTTGTGATTTCAGGCTATGGAGCATTTTTAAGCAGAAGACTTATCATCGGACTCGTCAAAATTTATTTCAATTGCAGCAAGCAATCTGCGAAGCTTTCGGGGAATTAAATGCAAATTACTGTAACAGGGTGTGTCGTTCTGTTCTCAGTCGCCTTCAATCATATTGATGATAATGGTTTTCAGGTTCCAAAATGTAACAAACACAATTGAGTTTTCCATGTAAAATAGCATTTATGAGTCTTAAAAGCTATAAATTAATTCTAATAGTAATTGGATATAATTAAAATAAATGTAGCATAATTAATTTGCGTAATTTATAGTCATAATTTGCTGTTGCATTAGTTTCTGATTAAACTTTTAACTCAATATTGTCCGCTGTCTTTACCTTTATCTCTTACAGTGTACATTTGGTAACCTTAGCTGTTTCTGGTGAAAGGCGGAGAAAATCAGTTATTTTTTCCCCGAACACCCTGTACACATAGCAGCCGTGTAGTTAAGTAATGTAACATTCAATTGTACTAGGTCAAGAGACGCCTAAATTTTGATTTAGCTTTCAGACTCCACTTATTGGTCATTGTTATAACCACGAAGTGGAACAATTAGAGATACAATGAGGGCAAATCCCCCTCCACCATTTTGAATGACGGAGAGGCCTATCCCAGTTTGGTCGGTGAGTTGGTGGTGGTAGTGGGAATGGCTTGGGCGAGGTTGGTGATTGTAGAGTTGACGGGGGGGGNTACTTATTTATTTGACTTTCGCTCTTGGTTTAGTCAAGCTTTTGTACTTTCATAGACTAAAATTATAGTTTCATTACAATTAAAATTACGATCTAGGGTATAATTGAGTGATATAATAAATAAATTAAAAAAAAAATTTTTGAAAAAAAAATTAATTAAAAAAAATTTTTGACAATAATTATTTAGCATCGGTGCAGAACATCCATTTGTATGCAAATAACAAAGAAAATAAAAAATAATTTTTTTCCACTCTGCCCCCACTATAGGTACTTTGGAAGTTGACCTGACTTTTGACCTAAAGGGGTCAACTCAGAACAAATTGTTGTATATAAAATTTTCAGATTTTCATTCTGACCTACTTTTATAGACCTAGTTTGGGTCAACGAAAAACCAAAATCAAAATTTTTAAGTTTTAAAGGAATTTGTACTTAAAAAAAATTTCAGATTCGCTTCAGAATGTCCTGAAACAGATTTCTATGGGAAAAAAGGGAAAAAATTTTTTCGAAAAAATTTTTTCGAAAATTTTTTTTTACTTTATTCCCACCCATAAGCGCAATGTAAATTGACCTGACCTTTGACCTGACTTTTGACCTGATTGGGTCAAACTTTTGACCTGTTTGACAAAATTGTTATTTGGAAATATTGTTCAGATTTTCATTCTGAGCAACTTTCGTAGATGAATTTTTTTGGGTTATAGTGAAACCTGAAATCAAAATTTTGGACTTAAGAAAAAATTTTCAAATTTTGAACCTACAAAACTTTTTTTTCAAAAATATTTCAGAATCGCTTCAGAATATCATAAAAAAATTTTTTGAAAAAAACTTCTGCCTCTACTATGGGTGATTCAACCGAAAAAACTTTAACTTAAAATTTCAAAGTAAAAAAAAAACAAAAAATGAAAACTAACTTTCGAATTGGAGCTTCTCCCGCTCCAATCCCTCCCACCTATTTGGCCGACTACTGACCAACAACCGACCAAAACTTTTACAACAAAAATAAACTCAAACTCAACTGAAATTGCTTTGTGCAAAATTTTTAATTTATTTTAATAAACACATAACGTTATTGTTGATTAAAAAAACTCTTTTCCAGCCCGGACTGATCGGCGTTCCATCCCAGTGAAGCTGGGAAGAAATACTGGACAACTGGTAACTCTACACAGAGAAACACTACTATAAAACTAACTACTATAAAATTTAACATAATGAAAATTATCATAATACAAACTTTAATTTTCTAAAATTTTAACATTATCCCCTCCTTTTTTGAAACAATGTCCTCATTGGGGACTCTGATTTTTTTGAACGAGGCACACTTTGGCCTCATGACTTCTTTTCCGGTAAATATAGCAACGACAGCCCATCTCGCCGCGCCCAGACGACCTTATCCGACTGGACGATGATGAAAGGAGCCGTTATTTTTGTATTCCTTTCTTCCTGTCCCCATTTCCATTTTCTTTTTTGAGGAGGTGATGGAGGTGGGGCGACAGTAGTTGGCACCCTCCCCGGGTGTGTGGGCTTCGAACCATACCCATCTCCATTGCCACCTGAGCCGAGTTCTTTGTGACAAGCACCTTTGGAATCGGCTTTGTGTTATGGGTCGGCAGCTTCCTTTTTGACTTTCCCACTGATAGGCCCGCCAATTTTCTGGCTTTCCTATAGTGGCAGAAAATGCTCCACGGGTGTCGGGACTGTCGATACAGGACGGGATACTGTGTCTTCTCCTAAGCAAGCAAAATCCAGCAAAAATGAATCTGAAAATACAAAATACATTAGTAAAATGCTAAAAACTTTTTTTGACAGAAAACACATTTTTCACAAACTAATTATTGCTATAAAAATGTGAATTGGACTTACCATCCATTATACTTCACACAGAATTTCCACAAATCACAGAAATCACAGGTTCAATCGTTGAGATGGACGTCGGAAGCGAGCAGACCTTCGCAAGGCTACGGATCCTTTAGCGAGAGGAATTCAACTGGTAACGTTTAAGTCCTCTGCAGCCGTATTTGTAGGGTCCAGGACTGCGTAAAATTACTGGAGTCGTCCCCAACGGTCATTTTTTGATTAATTTGCTTAATCCTCTTGGAAATTTTCAAAGGGACAGACCTTATTTGCCTAATTTATTCAGTTAGTTAAATTTTTGCAAAGTTTTTCAACTGAAGTTTTACTAGAATTTGAATGTGATATGGAAGCAAGACTTTTGCTTTTAGTACTATCAGAAATGGCGAGCTTAGCTCGCTTTGTCCATGAGGAACTTGTTACTTTAAACTTCTTACTTTTATTATTAAACTGTACATTACGAGTACTTTCAAATTCACTATGAAAATGAACCAAATCATTTTCATGGACAACAATGTACCTGGGTCTTTTTCCAGTGAGGAGTCTAATTTTGTAGTCTACTTCACCGACTTGTCAAATTATTTTATATCGACCAATTTTTTGAGCATACGAGGCTTGTGTAAGCCCTTTTCTCCTCACATGTACACATCGAAAAACTTTATCTTCTAGACAAAAATTTGCACTTAGCCATTTTTGTCAAATCGTTATTTTGATTTTTGATGAGCTTTCCGAGAGTTTCTCCGTAAAGTATATTTAGATACTTCCAGATCTTTCGGGGATTGTCTATCCAATTCCAGCTCAGACTTTACTGGTAATTTTAAATCTACCGGAATTCTTGGTTCTCGTTCATACACTAAGTAGAATGGTGAAAATTTCGTAGACTCATTACAATATGCATTATATGCAAATGTTGCCGCTGTCAAGCATTGGTCCCAATCAGTTTGATCTGGGCTTGCAAACTTGGCAACTCTTTTTTAGAGTTTGATTAAATCTTTCTGTAATTCCACTAATTTGGGGGGTGATAACGGGCTGTAAAACGCAGTTTATAATTTGATTTCTCGCTCGCCTTTTTGGCAAGTTTCGAAATAAACTGGCGCCCTTGGTCACTCTCAAACTCTTTAGGCAACGAATTTCTTAACAAATTTTGTCGCGTATTCCGGCAACAACATTTTCCGCTGATGCCGCGACCACCGCAATTGACTTTACATAGCAACTAAAATGGTCTACAAAGATTAGTGCATACTTATTGCCATTATTTTTAGAGGGAACAAAGGGACCTATGAAATCTTTCCCTACCCTTTCAAATGGAAGACTGTCTTTCTCAAAATATTGCATGAGTCCATGGTTTGGTCCACGACGGACTCTATGGATTTGAGATATTGAGCACCTGCGTACAAAGCTTCTAGTATCTTTGTACGCAGTTTTACAATAAAATCTAGATTTTATTGTTGCCCATGTCTTAGTCATACCTAAATGACCTCCAAACTCACTAGGATGAACTGAAGTTAGAACTTTTTTTCTGAGACCTTTCGGCAAAACCAGTCTCCAAGGTCTGCCTTCTGGCTCATAACCAGCGAAATACAAAATTTCGTTTTGTATACTGTAGTCTTCTATATGAGGTACACGAACTTTGTTTTCAGACTCTCTGTCTGAATCACTCTGTTCTGCGTTCTTTGTAAACCTAAGGACTTTTCTAAGGCATGGATCTTCCAATTGCTTAGTTCTATGGTCCATGCCTTCTAAAACGAGAATTTCTGAGTCCATAAACTCTGGTGACCCTACTGAAAACCTTGACAAAGAATTCACATCATTTGCTACTCTCTCTGGACGATGCTTTATAGTCATGTCCTGAGTTTGTAAAGTAAAAGACCAACGAGCTAATCGTTCATGGGGGTCTCTCACTGAGAATAACCATTTTAACGCAATGTGATCTGTTAGCACAGTGTAATGGATGCCATAAGTATATGGTTTAATTTCTGTACAGCATACACATCAGCCAAATATTCTTGTTCGCTCGCTATGTAGCGTTTTTCAGTTTCCGTAATAGCTCTACTCGCATAAGCGATTACACTAGCCTTTCCTTCCTAAATCTGTACCAGGGTAGCGCCTAAGTCATGACCACAACTGTCACAATGAATTTCCGTTTCACTATTTTCTATGGGATGTCCCAAAATTGGAGTTGTCACTAAGGCAAGTTTTAACTTATCGAAGACCACTTGCTGCTTTTCTCCCCAAACAAAAAGCTGATCCTTCTTTAGCAATAAATTAAAACATCAGAAGTCTGTTATACGGTAGAAAAATTGTGTATTAGGAGTAGGATGTCAAGCTCAGGTCAAATTGGTTGTCTCACGCAATACGACGCATCAGAGGATTACGATCGATGGTACTCAGTATTCTTAAATTATCTAGTAGCCAATGGAATCAATGCTAATACCTCATCTGATCGTTGTCGAGCAATTTTTTGAGTATTATAGGGCTATCAACATACAACCTATTGTCAAACTTACTCTCACCTGATACACCGGAGTCGAAATCTCTAGACCATCTTAAGAAGGTGCTGCTGGCTCATGTCAAGCCACAACCTAAGGTCATCTCAGAACGATTCAAGTTCGGGAAACGAAATCAACAACCGGGCGAATCAGTATCCGAATTTTTGGCTGCATTGAGAAAAATACAATTACTTGTCAGTTCACATGTTGTCTCGATACAACATTGAGAGATAAGTTCATACAGGGATTACAGAATACATCCGCTCAGAACGTGATCTTCACAAAGGATGACAACATAACACTTGCAGAAGTCCTCGCACTAACTACAGCGCAAGAAATAGCCGTTAAAAGTCAACAGTTTTTCAGGGAGGTAGGAGGTTCTGCACCAGAAGTCAACTATGTCACTCCTAGGGCAAAATCAGAAAAGCCAAAACAAAAGGAGCAGTCAAAATCTTGTCCAAACTGTGGCTCACAAAAGCACAGTACATCAAAGTATTGCGACAAGAAAGACATCGAATGTTTCGGGTGTGGGAGAAAGGGTCATTTTTGGAGATTTTGTCGTAGTTAGGACAAAAAGAAAATGCCGACAAAACAGACGCACCACACTTCACGCGAAATGAAAATAAGCAACATTCAACTAATAAATCACATTGGTGTCAAGAAACAAGAAGAAATTTCTGTTAATTTAGTAATTAATCAAAAAAGTTGTTCTTTTGAATTAGATACAGGCTGTGAGCGGAGTTTAATGTCCGATGACTTGTGAAAAAGTCTAGGGTCACCTCAATTCAAGAAATCTAATCTCAAATTCAAAGGATACCCAGATGTGAAATTTTGTCCGAAAGGAGAATGGATCACAGAACTGGAGTGCAAAGGTGAAAAAGTCACTCACTGTTTTCTAATCCCTTCAGGCAGTTCACTATTGGGTAGGGATCTCATGAGGATACTACAACTGGACTGGTCAGAGATCGGCAGAACTCTACAAAATTGTCGTAAAGTCAAATGTAATAATTTAGAACAATTATTGTCAGAATTTTCAGACATATTTGAACTGCCTACAGGGTGCGTAACTGGGTTTAGCGCTAAAATCATTTTTAAAGATGATGCCCAACCAAGGTTTCTTAAGTCACGTCCGAGGTCCGATTCCTTTCGTACTTCGCGCTCAGGTTGAAACCAAATTGAGAAACATAGTTGAGCAGGGGGTCATTACAAAAGTCGACCATTCCGATTGGGCGTCATCACTGGTTGTGGTCCCCAAAGGTAATGAAAAATTTAGAATCACTGGAGATTTTAAGCACACAGTAAATTCTCAATTAAACATTACGCAATATCCTCTAGCGCGCATATTTAGTTATCTTTCAAATGGAGAAAAATTCTCAAAACTAGACGGGCCGGATGCCTTCCATCAGATACAAATTGATGAAGGATGTAAGAAATACCTGGTCATCAACACACACATAGGTCTATTTCAATACAATGTACTACCGCAAGGTATTGCCTCTTCACCAGCTATTTTCCAGCAGTTCATCGACGGACTATTAAGTGGAATCGATAGTACTGGAGGTTATATGGATGACGTCATATGTACAGGTTCAAATGACTCAACTCATATAAAAAATTTACGCAAGATATTTGAGCGAATGCGCGAGCGTAATTTTCGACTAAACAAAGAGAAATGTAAGTTTCTACAACCGCATGTAGAATTTTTGGTTTACAGCCTTACAAGTACAGGTTTAGGGGTAGATCCAGGCAAAGGCGAGAGCATAGTCGCCATTCAGCATCCGATAAATACAAAAGAATTGCAATCATTTCTAGGTTTTGTTAATTTCTATCGAAGTTTTGTTCCTAGATTTGCAGGAATCAGTTCATCACTGTATGATCTTGTGTGTAAAGAAAAGGAATGGGAATGGACGAAGCTTCATCAGGAATTATTTGATGAGATCAAACGGACACTCATATCCTCAGAAGTTCTCATGCTATTTGATTCGAAGCTACAACTGGGCCTATCGTGTGACGCTTCAAATATTGGACTTGAATGTGTACTATTTCAGCTGATGCCAGACGGATCGGAACGTCTAATATATTACGCATCAAAAACACTCGCGCTAACGGAGTCGCGATACTCTCAGATTGAACGAGAAGGGTTAGCAATTGTTTACGGGTGTAAAAATTTTTACAGGCACCTAGTGGGTCGTAAGTGTACACTACTAACTGATCATAAACCTTTAATCTCAATTTTTGCGCAACAAAAAAGCCTACCTACTTATGCTGCAATGAGAATTCACAGGTGGAGCTTGTTCTTAAGCGGATTCAATTTTGATATAGTATATCCCAAAACCGTAGATCATGGGAACGCAGATGCTTTCTCGTTTACCAATGACACGAGACAAAGATCTATTTAAAAAGGAAGAGATTGAACTAGGAAAAGTCGTAAACCAAATTACAGAGTTCTTTTCTCTCTATAACAAATCCTTATGTAAATTAACTGTAAAAGATAAAGTTTTGTCTGAACTTTACAGGTATACACAAGACGGATGGCCTAAACATGTACCAAAAAAAAGTCTCCTTTACCAATACTACGTCAGACGTGAGGAACTCAGTCTGGTACAGGGCACGATACTCTGGGGCATAAGAGTAGTTAAACCGGAAAAACTACAAAGCCACCTGCTTCGGGAACTTCATGTCGGTCACATGGGGATTGTAAAGATGAAGTCGATAGCTAGGATGTAATTTTGATGGCCGAGACTAGGTGCTGACATTCAAGCAACCGCTCAAAAATGTCTTCATTGTAGACAGTCTGCTCCAAACCCTGCCCAAGCCCCACTTCACCCATGGGAGTACCCAAAGAAATCATGGCAACGCTTACATGCGGATTTGGGAGGCCCTCATATGGGTAAAATGTGGTTAATAATTATAGACGCTCGTACAAAATGGCCAGAAGTGTTCGATATGGGTAACGACACTGCATCTGCGCATTTATTAATAAAATTCAGAGAAACTTTTGTATGATTTGGCATACCAGAACAAATTGTAACAGATAATGGTCCACAATTTGTGTCTAATGAATTTAATCAGTTTTTCAGGTCAAACGGAATTTTGCACACTACTTCGTCCGTGTACTATCCAAGGTCAAATGGAGAAGCTGAGAATTTTGTCAAAACTTTCAAAAAGTCACTATCAAGGAAAGATTCACTAGACTTGAATCTCAGTGAATTCCTTTTTATGTACAGGATTACTCTTCATGTCACAACTGGGGTCCCTCCATATCAAATGTTTCAAGGCAGGAAGTTAAGGTCCTTATTCGATCTCATTCGACCGGATGCCTCTACCACAGTTGGAAGGAAGCAAGTCGAACAAGAAACTCAGTTTAATAAGAAGAGTAAGTCCAGGGAATTCGTAATTGGTCAACAACTGTGGGTACAAACATTTAAAAGAAATAATCCAAAATGGTCACTAGGACTCATAGACTCGCGACCAGGCCCACTAACATTTGTCTGTTTAGTTGAAGGTAACAGCTTACCACGTCACATAGATAACATTTTCGATGCAGGAATTGTACCTTTTCCAACAGATATGGGAGACACTGAGATGGATTCGCCTAGGGCAGTAGACACCCCTGTGGATACACCAAGGGTGGTGTCACCTCAGTCCGGAAATGAAGAAGACCAGGGAAATATTGAGGAAAAGCAACCCCCTCAACTTACGCCACAAAGTCGGTCAGCACCTCACCCTCCTGCAACTGAGAACCGTCAACCATTTCACCAACAAACATCATTACGTAGATCAGAGAGGGTTCGGAATTATCGGAATCAATCGAATACAACAATGTAACGGAATTAGTTAGGTTAGGCTAATATTGCATAGTTAAGAGTTCACAAATTGTCATATTCTTAACTCTTGATTCCGAAAGGTCGCTTCACACCTTGTTTTTCCCTTCTAACCACCCCTATTTCTGAAGGTCTAACAAACAGTCGGGCAGTAGGAAACTTCGTCCACCTCCTTAAAGTAAACTGCGGGGTCAGCCGACTACCTAGATGAAAAAGTTCTGTCCTTGTCCTTCGTTCCTTCAAAATAAGAAAGCAATTTTCCGGAAGGGGAGGAAATGTAGCGTATTAGCGCCACCTGGTAGCGCTACCAATACCAAAGAGAAACACGGGTATTTTTGGATTTACAAAAATACACGAGTTTCAAAAGGAGACCAGAACCACGAGGAGAGTAATTAAAACTAATCACAATTGTCTAAGAGTTCTAATATTAATTAGAGTGTCTAAATAATCCTGTATACTAAACCAAAACTATAGAATAAACAGTTACTATTCTATAAGCAGATCAGTGTACCAGGGTAGGAAACACAACAGTATGGAATTAACTCGTTCTCTCCGAGAGATTCAACTAGATTATACCACAGTTATAACAAAAATAGTTTAGGCACTTATGGTTGAAAGGTTTCATGCATTTAAAAATGCATCGGATAGCATACCAGACGAGTCACAAACAATGTCGATGCTCTTAGCCCGTCTTCGGAAGGAAGAGCTAGAGCAGAGTGAAATAGAGAAAGAAGACAGAAAACCTTCAAAACAGTCTGTCGCAGACGCAGCGAAGACACAATCAAATGATGTAGGAAATGGTTTCCGCGGAAGGAATGGACATCGAAAAGTTATTAATTCTTGAGAATTTAATCTCGAGAAACAAGGTCATGCTTCTCAGAAAGTGAATAGCCGCAGTCTTGAGGAATTAAACAAACACAAATTGCTTGAATTGGTGGCAGCGTGGTCACTGGAAAGAAGATTGTGTTGTTCCAACGACACACCGTGGGCATCAAAATTTTGAGCATTTTTTCAACTCATATCGCGATTCACAAGTCAGAATCGAGCATCCAATACATGATTTTAACAATGGTTTTGTACGTGAAAAATACTGACGATTTCCTCAACAGCAAGGGTCATTCCAAAACAGAAGTGAGTCAATAAGAAAAAATGAAAATTCATCATCAGTACACGCCTTCATTGTCTCATGTGATGAAAGTGACGGATTACGCATGTCTTGGGTGAGTGATTCAGGTGCCACTCAGTACATCACTGGGGAAAAAAGTTGCTTTGAAGATTACACTGAATTTACGAAACCTCGATCAGTCTTTTTCACTGACAAAAATGAGGCTAAAGTTTCGGAAATTGGTATTGTTCGTCTTGAGGCATTAATTCAAAACAAATGGCAAAAATGCACGCTCTCTGAACTTCTTTACATTCCAGGAGCAGTTAGCCAGTTCCCCGAGTGAACACTAGCACAGAAGGGTTATAACATTTTAAGAAATAACAAGGAAAGCATTTACATTGATTCTCGAGGAGAACCTGGGCACGTTGCAGAGTATAGAAACCAAATTTACATCATGATGTTTCAACCACTGTTAAAATTGGCATTTGTCTCACGAGTAACGAAGAGTCTTCTTTGGCATGAGAGGATGGCTCATGTCAATATGGAATACATCAACGCAAACCATCCGAAAAGGGGCTGCAACTGGAGTTACTCTCGATGAATTAAAAGATGAATTTTCATGCGATGCATATCCTCTTGGCATACCATTTTCAGCAAATTGAACGTCGCAACAATAAGGAACCAGGTGAAATGATACACGCAGATCTCTCCGGTAAGATGCCGGTCAGTTCTCTCATTGGGTCTAAATATTTTCTTTTGATGAATGATGTTGTGTATTTCTTAAAGAAAAAGGATGAAACAGCGGGGTATGTTCAGGCCTTTGTACGGCTAATAGAAAAACAGACAGGAACTAAAGTGAAAGTGTTTAGATCGGACAATGGCGGTGAATTTGTAAATCACTCTAAATAAATTTTTCAAAGAACTCGGAATTATTCACCAAATTACTACAGCATACTACCCCGAGTCAAACGGTAAAATCAAAAGAGAGATGAGAACCATAAAAGATACTGCTCGAGCCATGATACTGAAAGAAGGTATGGCTGAATTCCTTTGGGCTGAAGCTGTGGCAACAGCTATTTATATCCACAATCGCCTCACCAACAAACATAGTCCGGAAATGACAGCTTACGAACAAATTTTCAACAAGAAACCAGATCTCCGTCACCCACGAGTGTTCGGTTGCATCGCCTTTACACAAATACCAAAAAAACTTAGGAAGGTACGGGACCCGAAGACAAGGAAGATCATGTTAGTTGGCTATGACTGTCATACCATAAAATACCGTTTCTTCGATGAAGATACAAGGTCGAGAATTGTGTCCAGAAATGTAACTTTCGAAGAAGAAAAATTGGAAAAGTTCCACATCTTTGAAAAGTCAGTGGAAGCCACAGAAGACACTAAAATAGATGAAAAATTCACTGATGATAACAACTCAGATTCAGACACCGACACTATTACTGCTAAAGAAGATCCTGAAACTCAAGAGAAAAATGAAGTTCAACTGAAGGATGGCTCGAAAATATCAGCATCGAAAGACATGAGCATACTTAGCAAAACCGACAAAGAGAACTTCAAGGCTACGATTCCTAGACAAGATACAATTGTGACACTTCCAAGGAAAAACAATACCTCGGAAAAGTCCAGCACCTCTGAGCGTAAACTGAGAAACCGATCACTTTTACACCCACCCAAACGTCTGACATATAAGGCAAATCTTGCGATGACTTCCGAAGAACTAATCACGTATAATGAAGCTTTGTATTCCAAGAATAAAGAAGAATGGAAGGAAGCAATCAACGCGGAATTAAAAAGTAATCAAGCAAATGGCACATGGGAGATTAAATTTAAAGCGAAACCACCAAGCGAGTCCTTTTCATCTGAATGAAATCTGAGCAAGAGAGAACAAACTGAAATATAAAATGATAGAAATTAGGATTCGAGTCACAGTACTACTGAGAAAGCACTACTGGCAGTAGTGATTGAGAAAGGCTGCTCAGGAAGCTCCCTTGAAACGACACATTTCATTGGACCATTTAACCATAGAGTACTAGTAACGCCCGATTTATACTTAATGTCATTTGTGCTTCATTCGAATGAAATNATGGTTAAATGGACCATTTAACCATAGAGTACTAGTAACGCCCGATTTATACTTAATGTCATTTGTGCTTCATTCGAATGAAATGCAGTATGATTGATGAATTTTGTAACAAATTTAGCAATCTAATTTACCTTGACAATTAAGATTTTTGAAAAATTTGTTGCAAAATTTATCAATCATACTGCATTTCATTCGAATGAAAGAATGACATTAAGTATAAATCGGGCGTTAGAAGTGAAGCCGCTGATTTATACTTATCGCCGCCGCACGACACTGAACTTCCGATTCTGAGTAAGACAAAAGATACACGACGGCAGCATATGCTTTTTTGCTTGCGTCACAAAATCCATACAAATGATTTGATATAGAATTTGAAACGACAATACATCGATTNGGGCGTTAGAAGTGAAGCCGCTGAGATGCCTCTAGTAGCTAAATCCGCCGGATTTTCTACTCCAGGTACATAGAACCATTGACATTTCATTGAAGATGACCTTACTCTTCTTACACGATTTTGTACAAACACTGATTGCTTTTCATGAGGGTTGAGAATTTGTCCNTTTATACTTATCGCCGCCGCACGACACTGAACTTCCGATTCTGAGTAAGACAAAAGATACACGACGGCAGCATATGCTTTTTTGCTTGCGTCACANGGCAACTGTGGAGTTTGAAAAACACGAAACAGATTTAATTGAAATTTCAGATTTCGAGAGAGATTCAGAAATTATTTCCATTAATTTTATTAAAAGTACAGCGGAATACAACTAGAGCTTTGGAGTTGTCTCTCCGGCAACTGGCGAAACTTTTGTTTTACTGCTGATAAGACGACACTGAACTTCCGATTCTGAGTAAGACAAAAGATACACGACGGCAGCATATGCTTTTTTGCTTGCGTCACAAAATCCATACAAATGATTTGATATAGAATTTGAAACGACAATACATCGATTGAGATGAAATTCTCTCAGCAGAGGTAGCTTTTTAATATAATTATTCCAGAGAATTTTATGATGATGAGGAACCTCGGTATCCCATTCTAATTTTGCCTTCCATAATTCCTGAAGCAAAATTTTGAGACGGATGGTGAATGGTGAACTGAACCCTTGAGGGTCAAAGATGCGTGCCATGAATGATAGAATGTTGCGTTTGGTAACAAATGGATAGTTGGGGTTGACCACACACAATTGAAGTGAATCAGAGAGAGGAAGCCACTTTAACCCAATTGTTTTCACAAATGCACGATCTCCGAGGTCGACGGATAATGTTTCTCTCTCAGATGAATATAGAGATTCCAAAAGAGTTTGCTCATTAGAGATCCATTTTCGAAGAGGAAATTGTCCCTTATTAAGTAAAGTTGTTATTTCCTCTTGAAATTGTTGCGCTCCTTAGACGGTTGACGAACCTGATAACAAATTATGCACAAGAAAGTCATTTCGAATAGCATGATAAGCTTTGGGGTAATTAGCCTTTTCAATTTCTCCTAGTTTATTCAGACATCTAATTGATAAGAATGGAGTTGATGTAACTCTGAAGGTGACCCTGAGTAATCGATAGTCTTTGACTGGTTCATCTATAGAATTTCGCCACAAGACTCTTTGAAAATTAGAATGATTAGGAGAAACCTTGATTTGATTAAAGAATTTTGCAATATCTGCTGATATTGCTACTACATGTGAGCGGAGTTGAAATAGATCAATTTGCAACTTTGGTCCTGGATAAAGAAAATGGTTCAGAGAGACTCCCGAACTGGACTTTGCTGATGCATTGAACACTATGCGATATTTAGTAGTAGTGCTGTCCTCACGAGTTACTACATGAAATGGAAGATAAAAGGAAATATGATTAATTCCTTCACTAGGCACTGGCTCCATCCAGTTAGACTGAAGAAAATCCTTGAACTGTGAGTTCACTGCTTCTTTAAGACTAGAGTTCTTGAATATCCTTTTTTCAGTCTGATACAAACAGTGTAAGGCAAATGAACGAGAGTCGCCAAGTTGACTTGAAGTAGACTTGAAGGGTAATTCGACTATAAATCTTCCTTCTTTATCTCGTTCTGTTGATCATTTGAAATGACTTTCGTCTTTAGAATCTTCCTCTGACATGGATTGTCTTGCGTCTTCTAGATTCCAAAACCTTTGGAGCGACGCTTCTAGACAGTCAAAACTATTCTTACAAAGAGAGTGATACGTTTGAACAGAATTTGATGAGGTGGATGATGAAACTGAACCAAAGAGATACCATCCCAATTTCGAATTTTGAGCTGTGGTGTACCTTCAGCTCCTGAACGAATACCAGGCAGAATTATTCTACTCACTGCTTCTGCTCCAAGCAAGATGTCAATTTTACTAGGGTTGAAGAAGAAAGGATCTCCTAATTGAAGGCCTTGAATATGAAAGAATTCAGAGGTGCACTTTGATTTAGGCAGATTTTCCGTTATCTTGTCCAAGATTAGAGCCTTCACCTTGAACACATACGAGTTGATTTTAGAGAAGATATTTAATGTAACAGAACCTCTTGATGTCCGACCAGAGAGTCCGCCTATTCCTACAATATAAGTACATGAACTATGACGTACTAATCACAGGCGATCCATACAATGCTCAGATATAAAGTTAGTTTCTGAACCCACGTCCAGAAACACTCGACACGTTGTTTTCTCCCCAAAACAGTCAGAAATGTCCACAAGCACTGTACTGAGTAATGTTAATTTATTTACGATAGAATACATTGATGACAGATTTGAATTTTGACCAACGGAAGACGAAGTTGACTGAACTGTAGAAAATAAAGTTGAAGGAGAAACATTTGCTTCATTTGAGTTAGATGATTGACGAGGAACAGATGGTGGTTTAGAATTTGTTGTATGATTAGAGCTTACATTTAACTTAGTAGACTCATTTGTGCACAGTTTAGTATGATGTTTCTCGTTACACTTTCTACACGTGTACTTGATTGGACAAGAAGAAACTGAATGACCTGTAAACATACAATTGAAGCACAGCCTTTTTTCTTGGACGAATGCTCTTTTGTCCTTCAAGGGTAATGAGTTGAATGAAGGACATTTGTGAAGATAATGATGCTCTTGACATTTGACACATTTTATATTTGACGAAGTAATAGTTGACACTAGGTGAGATAACCTCGACTTTGGTTGACTTTGGGGCTGAGTAGGTTTTGATTCAGCTAAAGCATTGGCTCGCCTTTCTGTGAACTTGAGGAACTCCTCCAATTTAGGTAAATCATCACCTTCAGTCAGGATCCACTCCCTTTTGGATACCTGATCCATTTTCGTTAGCGCGATGAAGATGATAATGGTATCCCAAGTATCTACACTGATACCACTAGCTTTAAGAGATCGAACACATTAGTTGATGCAATCGCAGAGTTTTCTGAGACCAGATGATGTCTCACAATTAACTTTGAGCTTGAAAAACTTACGAATATGTGAGAACACTATTTCTCTTTTATTGGAAAATCGCTTCTCTACTAACTCCCATGCTTTTGAATAGCTGGCCTGGGTTGAAAAAAAAAGATGAAACGATTGTAGCTGCTTCACCGGCTAAGCATGTTTTCAAATACACCGTTTTCTCAGCTCCTGAGAGATGAGTATTAGTGTGTACAGCTGATTTGAACAAGTCTGAGAATTCTTGCCACTCGCAAAAGTCACCGTTGAATGTTGGTAATTTAATCTTTTCTAGGTTGAACTGACTTTGATTGTTTGATGCGGTGGTTCTGCTTCGTAGCTCCTCACTCACCTCGATGAGTAATTTTGATACAGCTCCGAACAGTGTATCGAAAATTGGTTCATTGATTAGAAGTTCAGCATACGTAGCGATCACCGCTAAACGTTCTTGATAACTATCCAATTTGATGTTAATACCTTTCAACCTGTCGAGCATGAGTGTAAGTTCTAATGTAACTTGATTTCCATCCAACATTACAACAGTAGCTTGTAGCTTGACGATGTTTTTCTTGACCATTTCTACATTTCTCATGACTTCTTGCATTGATGACATGGTTGAACAAAAGAAAATTCACCAAAAATTCTAAAAAATTGTTGAGGATTTGTTGATGCGATCAGTCACAAGAAGGGCGAATATGATGCGATTGATTATATGAAATAATAAACTATGAAATTTAGAATTTTTTTGGTGTTTATTAAAATTGAATTTGAAAGAGGTGCTGGTTGGTTCAATTCCAAAAGACTACTAATTGAATTTGTTGAGGAATTAAAAAGAAAGACAAAATTGAATATACATTGATTTAAAGGTTGGATTAAGATTAGAAGTAAAGACGCCTAATTTTTATAAGAAAAGAGAAAAAAAGGAAACGACTGAGAATTAGAATTAGATAGAATAAGCTTAACTAACTTAAACAGTAATTTTTATAACACATTGTACACTTGCCAGTTGTACAGGGTGGGCTATCTTTAGTGTCCCTATAGCCGAGGAAGAGATAAGGGCTATACTCATACTTTCACTTTTATATGTTGTAGTCTTAGGGAAGTTAAGCGTCTGAGATTTACCCTCGTCTCTATGAAATCCTATTTCCAAAAAAATCTGTCTCATGGCGTGTGTCAGCTTATGACTATTGTTTCAACCATGCACTTCATATGTTATCCAAACTATAAGGGGTTACATGAGATTCTATGCGAAGACTAACTTGAAGGGAAATCAATGGGGCGAAAATCATAATTCAAATTCAAATTATTAAAAATTTGAATTTGGGTTATGATTTTCGCGCCACAGAATACTTTCCTCAAGATAGTCACCGAATAGAATCTCATGTAACCCCATTGAGTTTGAATAACATGTGAAGTTTATGGCGAAAACCATAGTCATAAGCTGACCGACGCCATACGACCGTTTTTTTCTACGAATGAGATTGGAAAGAGAAGAGTGAGGGTCTGGCGTAGCCAAGTTGAAAAACTCCGAGACTTGACTTCATTCGACTACAACATATGAAAGTGTAAGAATGAGTATAGCCCTTATCTTTTCCTCGGCTATAGGGACACTAAAGATAACCCACCCTGTACAATTGTGTAAAGAAAGTCAAGTACACTCCCTTATGGATAAGCGAGTCATTCATACGAAAATAAAAGTGACACATCTTAATGGACAGGAGCCATACGGATTATAACCAGAAGCTTTTATTAATTCGTGGTCTTGGTCCAAAAGAGATTAAACCATTCTGAGTACAGTATGTTCCACATTAAAGTTTACTGTGCTTTCTTCGCCTTTCCCCAAAAATGACCAAGGTGACTTAATGCGCGCACTGAATGAAAAGCTGGAATGAACTTAGCCAACATGAATCAAATCGACAACAGCTGAGAAATAAAGGGAACGGGTTGAGCAATTAGTATTTATTTGATTTAATCACTATGTAAAAATTTAATTGGTTGATCCATAGTGATAAGACAAGTGACGAAGATTTGGATTAACTTCATAAATTAATAAGATCTTTAAAATAATTCACCGAAGGTTCGTTTTCGTAATTTTCTGATTATGGATTTAATTTGTTCTGGACGCTGAAAATTGGTATATTCATGAAATTCCTTATATTCAGAACTCAACACTGCATTTTATATATCACTGTCATTGGGTAAGAATAAGTTTACATAAGATGACAAATTTTTTATAAATTGGTGCTGAGTTGCATTCATTTTAATTCAGGTTACAAACTTTATTCTTATCCAAGGACAGTGATGGTCCATCACGTCAACATAACTAGTGTTGCTGCGATGCATTGGCAAGCCGATGAATCGGCTGCCGATTAAGCTAGTTTTACAAATCGGCTTTGCATCGGCGACGCGGATGCAAGAGGCTGTCGAATCGGTTGCATCGGCCGATGCGTCGGCCGATTCATTCTGAAATGTATACTTGAGTGAAATAATCCCAAATCGGACTCTTTCTTTTTGGGATATGTGCTACGACATAATTTAAATAATTCAGCAAGCACAACGTNCATAATTTAAATAATTCAGCAAGCACAACGTGGAAACAAAACAGAATTTGAATATTATTTATAAGAAAATTTAATTTATATAATACTTACAGTTTGGACCTGGCTCTGGCTAAATTTTGTCTGTATTTGGGATCACTACAATTTCGTCATTCGATTGGCTCATTTTTGCCAAATTCTTTAAGATTAGCCTAACTTAGATTACAAATGAAACCGAAATTCACGATGCTTTGTAAACAGGACCTNCCAAATTCTTTAAGATTAGCCTAACTTAGATTACAAATGAAACCGAAATTCACGATGCTTTGTAAACAGGACCTAATTTAGTCGACAAAACATTGGATATTGTGACAAAAAAGTTTGGTGTCAACTCAGGAGTCAGAATCGGCTGCATCGGGCGATGCATCGGGCGATGCATCTGCATTGCCGATTCGAAATGAAACTGAATCGGCGCATCGGCCGATGCGGGTTTTTGNGCATCGGGCGATGCATCTGCATTGCCGATTCGAAATGAAACTGAATCGGCGCATCGGCCGATGCGGGTTTTTGCCTGCATCGGGGCAACACTAAACATAAACTGCAGTGCAATTAAATTCAGTATTATAAACTTATGAAAATGAACCTTTGGTGAGTAATTTTTCAAGATTTTATTAAGTTTTGAGGTTAATCCAACTCCTGGTCAACTNGCATCGGGCGATGCATCTGCATTGCCGATTCGAAATGAAACTGAATCGGCGCATCGGCCGATGCGGGTTTTTGACTGCATCGAGGCAACACTAAACATAAACTGCAGTGCAATTAAATTCAGTATTATAAACTTCTGAAAATGAACCTTTGGTGAGTAATTTTTCAAGATTTTATTAAGTTTTGAGGTTAATCCAACTCCTGGTCAACTGACTTATCACTACGGATCAATCAATTAAATTTTTAAATAGTGATTAAATTAAATAAATACTGATTGCCCAATCCACTCCCTTAATTTCTCAACTGTTTACGATTTGATGCATGTTGGCTAAGTTCACTCCACCTTTTGTTTCAACGCGTGTATTAAGTCACCTTGGTCATTTTTGAGGAAAGGCGAAGAAAGCACAGTAAACTTTAATGTGGAACATACTGTATANTAAGTCACCTTGGTCATTTTTGAGGAAAGGCGAAGAAAGCACAGTAAACTTTAATGTGGAACATACTGTATAACGGTATTTAGGCAAATAACGGTCTGAAATTACAACTATAAAGTATTCAAATAGTAAAAGGCATACACCTTGAGCCTTTTGGGAAAAATCTTTCTTATCTAACTTGCATATAATTGCACGTTCGAGGCTTAGGAGTCACGAAAGTAGGCCAACTGACTGGCGAACTTTGAACCCGAAACAAGCGAGCCAATTTAGTATATAGCTAGCCAAAAGTCCCGCTATTCCTTTAGAATAGGATAAGAAATCTAACAGTAAATTCCCTCCTTTAATGTTGCTGCTTTATTAATGTTGGTGGGATTCTCTAGGTTTGTGAGTATGCGGTTCAATTTCCTCTCACCTTATTTCAATAAACAATTTTTTTATTTATTTATGCAAACAAAATCTTACTCTATTCAATTTTTATTTGATGTTCGAAACATATTTCTGTAAATATGCATGAAATTCAATAACGCTAATATAATCATAATTTCTAATTTTACTTATTTCCATGTGGCTCCTTGCATTCATATAAGAATTCATGCTAAACTATAATTAAAATTACTTAGAGGGATTTAATTATAGATATGAGTCCAGCTTTAATTTAACCTATTTGCGTCAAGAATCTGCAAACTGTGTTGAAGAGCATCCGCAGTTGACTATAAAAATTACAACCCTAATTGAAACTTGTTTCAGCAATATGTTATGGATTGCTTGTATGTATTTTAGCTAAACCCAGGCTATGAATATGTCGAATTAAAAAATTATAAGCTGAATAAGTTAATAGTTACGCGATAAGCAATAGAATAATTGAGTAGTGACCATGAACAGGCAAAATTCGACGAATCCGTCCACACACAACTCTTTAGTGATAGGATGTTTTTGAATCATGACACTGCAAATGTCATTGAAAACTTTTCCTAATCAATAATCGATAACAACAGTCGAAGATGATAAAACATGCATAGTGCCAGTAATGTCACCATTGGTAACAGTTGATTAACATATTGAAAGTTTAAAATATCGCAGTCATTCGACTTTTTTTTACATAATTAGATGCACTCAGCGTACGGGAAAGGAGTAAAATAACAGAGTAGAAAAAAATTCCACACCCAACGTACGCTTCTAAAGTCATAAGGAGAATATGACTTTAGAAGTTAACAATCTCGCACATAATGCACAGAAGAGACATCTAACAGTGGTTTAAAGACAAGCAAAATACGCTACCTCTAATAAGCTAAAATATGAATGAGAAGAAGTGAAAAAAAGGCAAGTGGTACTAATTGTAGTTTCACTTCATTACCAAACCGAATTTCGAAAAGAAATTTTGGATTAGAGCCAAGTCCCATAAACTAGCATCCACCGTACAAAAAAAAAAGTGAAATAACAAACAGTGAGTAACCAACCAACCAATTGCAAAACAAAAATTTGTGAGTTATAAATACAAAACCCGTCAAGGACTCCCAACACATCAAGCTAAAAGGAATAAATAAGTTAATGAATTAATAATGACATTCACAATTGAAATCAAACATGGTTTTTCTTGTAGACACTAGTCAACTCTGAAGATAAATGGGATATATGGTTCAAGTGAGTCCTTGCGGAGGCGTGGTGGAGGTCCAAAAATGGAGAAAATATGAAACAAACTGGGATTGAAAAGTTAGAAATGAAATACGAGTAGTTTCACTGCTTGGAGTAAGAATCTGGATTTGGGGAAGTTATATGTTCGCTGAAATTATGATTAAAATAGTACCAGGTAGGATTCCAGTTAGAGGCTTTTGAGAAATTACCTTTTCCTACTTGTTAATGCTCGCAATGACTTATCTCTATCGAATAATCGAAACCAACAATAATTTGTATTAGTATAATACAGAGGGAACAGTTTGGTCGGAAACGTTACTACCCCTGTTCCACTAACCCAACCCATCCCAAATATGGGCATCATTAATTTTGCTCTAGTTTAATTTGTAAATGGTGGTTTCAAAATGATGAAGCTAAAATTTATAGTTAGTACTTGTGTACCTGTCCATGTAAGTGGTGAGTGGATGCCCAAACGCAAAGAGTGTGAAAGAATTGAATCGTTTTATATTTGGAATTTAGCGATATATCAATTGATTTTGTTTTTGAAATGCGTATCTCACCGCACCTTCGCCTCATCGTAATAAAATATGTGTACCGTTATCCTGAAGATTCATACCACCAAGTGATGAACAGGTACAACGCCCATCCCGCCGCAGCTAACTATCAAATTATGAGTAAGGGTACAATACAGAAAATTGTTACTAAATTAGAAACCAATTTCACACTGCTCGACGCCGCGCGTCGTGTATTCCTTCATCCTAATAATACCGAGAAATAATATAATATAATAAATATAATAAATATAATAAATAAATATAATAAATCCTAATAATATAATAATTTTCCTTCATCCTAATAATACCGAGAAAAACAGCATGCCCATATATGATGATTGAGGCGGGTGCGGTTAGTGTAACAGGGGAAGTAACGTTTCCGACCAAACTGTTCCCTCTGTAGAATAATTTATAATTGTATAATTTATATGCAAATACAAACAAAATCTTTTTTTGGAACAATAATTTTCAAGTTAAGTTTAGACTTTATCCATAAGTGCGTTTGTTACATTTGTTACATTTGTTACATGCGTTTGGAAAAAACAGAAAAAACAGCATTTCTGCATTGACTGTATTTAATAAACGTGTACTTACTGCAAAACACGCCGTCAGTTGTATCCCAAGCAAAAACACTTTATTGATGTTGCGAAACACGACTTTTTGTTCAATAAATCTGATGAGTAAAATAAATACCAAATCATTGATTGAAAAATTGGAATAGAGAGGTGGTGATGAAGAAGCGATTGGAGTTTGATTACTCCCTGACGCCTAGTATTTTTGTCTTCTTTTTGTATTCCGAATGGCTCTACCACAACGTCGCAATGATTTTTTTGCGCCAAATATTTTAACTGGCGGTGAAAAGTTGTGTCAAGTGGCTGGCAAAATGGAGTGCACTTTTTTGGAATATTAAACATTCTAACCGAATCTGCTCAAAGAAAGTCATTCATCTTGTCAACAAAAGGGAGGTTAATTACTTTGATGACATATCACGTCCTGCATAAAAAATTCCCTTCTACCTTCCGTATCATCAACACTAACCAATGTGAATTTACATCTGAACTTCTGTCTAACTGTACCCTGTCACATGTAGGTGAGCAGAAAGTTTTTGGCTTCTCAGAATCTTCCAAAAATCTTGTTGTGCACTGATATACACAATCATCGGAGGAGGGTGCATTGTTGCAAATCTACTATTGTGCAAAAAGAAATCAAATGGGAAGGTTGGACCAAGGGTGGAACGTGGATTTGGAAGGTTGGTACTCCGAACGTCACTATTACTTGTAGTCTTACTGGGAAACTATCCAGGTCGCTTGTGATTAGGTTATGCCAAGAAATCATGGGGAAGGAAATGAAGAAAAGCTTTCTTTACCTAATCAATTCTTGGACTGGACATACTAACCAAGAAATATATGACGCCGTTGTTGGAAAACCAGCAGCCGAAGTATTAAGACGCTGAGCCCAAGTGGCACTAACCTTTGAACACATCAAGGGCTACTAGTTCAGCAAACTTCTGAATTCCTCATCATCGTAAATTCAAGATTTATTTGCTTTGAAAGCTGCACGAGATTCTTCATACAATTCGAGAATATATGACCGAATTCTCTTGAGCTTGTCCAGTAAAACAATGTGATTTTCAATTTGTTTTTTTTTAATTTGGAGTTACCGCATTGATTATAGTACTGAGCATCCATTGGACTTAAATGTGGAAAGTTTCCACACAGGCTGAGGTAAAGAGACACAGTATTCATCTTTTGGTTTCTATAGAAACCGTTTTCCTACGGTCAATATTCTCTTCATCTTCCTTCCAGTTCTTGTCAGCTTTCTTATTGCGTAATCTATTGATTGTAAAAAACTTCACTTTGTTTAGTATGTTTATGCTAAGTTGATAATAAATTCCTTTGGTTTATGGATTCATCAAATGTGACCTCATTTTGATCGCAGAAAACCAAATCGTCCAACATATTTAGAAATTTTCAAAAAAGTTCCCTTGCAAACACCACGAGTTAATAGGTCTTTATCAGGTTCATGGTCTTTATTCAGGCTAATGGTGGTATAAAATTTTAATCGAAACTAAACTTTCAGAATACATTTTGCCAAAAAAATAACATAAATCTGTAAAACTAATTTTTTATACAAATTTGAAGCACGGGCAACAGATTTACAACGAACTTAGTTGAACAATAGAAAATTCTGTTGATGAGCAATGATTTAATATACAACATGGACATAATGAGCATAATACGTCTTTAGAGTCATTTAAATTTATTTCCTGAATAGATTTCCTTTGGATATTCAAAATATTTAGTTCAAGATTTTGCGTAAATTTTAGTTTATCTGATTTTCGCAATACAATATCATTATTTCTGCTAAAATTCATCGGCCATAGTATGGGGAATTGATGAGTTTGAGTATGGTGGAAGGCTGCAGGTTCTTAGTTGTCCTGAGGGATGGCCTCCAATGGTGATTCCCTTCCCTGACTTTTGACCTTACCCTTATACTTTGATTAAATTAAATTAAATTAATCTAAAATCAAAAACTTTCCCAATTTTTTCCAATATTTAAGAGAACATGTTTATTCTATATCCAAAACCCAACTGAGCGGAAAACCCCCAGAACATACAACATTTTCCTTAACTTTTCATATTGGGGTTCAGCCCCACTAACTATTATTACTATTACTATTATTAATTATTATTGAGCTTAAGGCTATAACCTATGGGGAGGGCATAATTAAATTGAAAGGGAAGTAGATGCTTGAAGAGTCAGGTGGGTCTCCTCGCGGGATCCAGTTGACTTTTCGAATTTGAAGTTGAGTCTGACAAAGGGGTTCTCGGACAATAGTCAAATATAATAGTTGCATCAAATGTTGTTTGTTTGGGCGTCAAAGATATTAGTGCAAACACAATCAAAAAAAAATTTTTTTCGAATGGTACAAAGAGTATTGCAACAATTTCGAAAGACAATTATGACTCACATGGAATCGTGACTGACGCTGTTTCCAATAAAAAAATTTTTTTGGAAGCATTAGCAAACCTTAGCCAAAAACATAAAGCTCAGGTGACTAACAATATCTGTATTTGCATAGTAGTATAAATTTATTTGCTAATTAATAAACATAAGGTTGGTTATAATGTGTCATATAAGAATAAAGTTTACACATGGTGTAATCATGAATGGTAGGAAAAAATTGTAATGATAAAATTAACTATATTTTTGAATTACTTTTTAATAAGTAATTGCAAATGTTCAATGTTTTTCAACAAGCTCATGTGTAACATTCAAAGCAGTCGTTACTGCTTATGGTGAATTTTCTAGCTTTTAAGAAGCAATTTGCGTCGCTCAAGTTCCAACAGAAATGTAAAGATTACAAAAATGCACAATAATTTAGCAAGATATTCCAGAATAAATACGACTAAAGAGCAAAGTACAAAAATAAAATACACAACGAAAGCAGACATAAGGAAATTACTATGTAGAGAAAGAGACTTTACTGCAACTTCTTCGGATATAACTTTTGCTGACTTGCTCTTCCATTCTTTCCCCATTATGTGATTAAATATTCCACTATGGAAAATTGATTGAAAGCGAGAATATGCCATTCCTACTATGTCCAATTTCATGTTACTAAGAGACCATGCAACCGGATGTGACGAAAATGAATCCTTTCCATAATAAATNACTATGTCCAATTTCATGTTACTAAGAGACCATGCAACCGGATGTGACGAAAATGAATCCTTTCCATAATAAATGGATGATTGTTTTGTCCAATTTGGAAATCTTTTTAGTATTTCATCTAGTCTCATCTTCTCGGCAACCATCATTGTCTTCTTACATCTGTTCAATTCGATTTCAGAACCAAAATCAAATTTCACTNTCATCTTCTCGGCAACCATCATTGTCTTCTTACATCTGTTCAATTCGATTTCAGAACCAAAATCAAATTTCACTTCTATTTTATCATAAACTAATTGAAATAGCGATTGTATNTTCAATTCGATTTCAGAACCAAAATCAAATTTCACTTCTATTTTATCATAAACTAATTGAAATAGCGATTGTATTGCTGAGGTTGAATAATTAAAGCTTCTATGTATGGGGTTAATATTTCTTAAAAAATTATTTCCAAATCCTTGTAACATCTGCTTGTAGTGGTCTTGAGTATCATTTTCTTTAAAACTTTTCACTAGACGATCCGGCAACGTATTGCGGTGGAGCGGAAGTAATATTTTGAAGCCATGTGCCAAAGCATCGCTAACTTTCTTCAAATGTGTTGAAGGCATTGGAGAAGTCAAATCGGATGTGAGAGCTCCTTTGTACAAATTTATAAGTATTATACTCATAACATTACAACTTTATTTTTATATAAATTTTGATCTATGAAATGAGTCTTTTGAGGACAAGGTCAACCCTTGCTCCAGGTATATTTTAAAAAGAAATTGAAATGCACTGTCGGGTATTTTTAAGAAATAGAAGTATCCCTTTAACATACCCGTAAATACAATGGAAAAGACAATAGCAAACACCCAAAAGTTAGTTTGAAATGGGCTTGCATACGCTGAAAACGAAATATATCTGTATGCGCCATCACAAGTGATAAAATTATAAGTTGCAGTTCTGATAAATAATAAAAGTGAATTGGTTTTTAGACCGGGAGAAGAGTCTGTGTCAATGAGTATAGTATTATGATGAGCAAGAGGATAAATAGCAGTATTTCCATACATGTAATTTTTGGTAGAATTCGTAATATTAAACAACATATAAAATATACTGTTCACATATTCTGAAGATTTTTGTGGCTTTATTATTCCTTCCAAATAGAGACTCTCGTCATAGTCACTATTGTCCATGCCATCAGGAATTCTTAAAAATTGATGATGGCTCCGATATATTAACAATTTTGCAAGATGGTCGAGAATACTCCTTGTGCTGTTTGTTGGATTGATAAAAATCCTTGTTTCAGAAAAACCTAGCTTAGATACAAACTTAATTTTTAATGGATTTGCTGCAATGAAAATTTCGTAGCCTATTGTTATATACCCAAACCTACGCATGTCAGTCTCATCAAAATAGCTCTCCAGGCTCACCTTGTGAACAATGATGAAATAGTAATAGTTTTTGTAACAAGTTATGTAGGGAGCTGCATCCTCATCACAGTCAATTATCCAGTGAAATTGATAAGCAACATTGAATATATCATTCTGTGATAGAGGATATATTAGGTATATCACTTGACAAATTGTCTTCCGATATCTCCAATAGAATTTTAATTTGTTACTTGCATTATAACAGTCATCCATCCACCTCTTTGTACCTATTGTCAATCGGGTGGCTAGAGCACCATTGAATTTTTCACTAACTTTGTTAATACCATAATCAATTGTAATTATGTGACAATTTTCAAATCCAAGAAGCATATTTTCTAGATTATACTCTGAACTGACTAAGTTAACGGTGAAAGTGACAATGACAATTGTTGCACACTTAAGAAGATCCATGGCACTTATAAACACTTATGTTTTGCTTCAGCAGTAATTCCTTATTGGCCAAGCTCTGGACTGTAGGGCTTACGGTTCTAAAGTTTTGCCAATTTGCGGACTCTGTAATTTTTGTCAGTTGATAGTGAAAATACACGTTTGACTCAATTGTATGAATAGACCTCAGCACAACTTCATTTTGCACAAGTAAATTACCCGCAATAATTTTTTGAAATCAATAATTCTGATGTTGGAACATGCGAAACCAGGGATGTAGGCTGGGAGTAATTGTTTCTCGAAAACTATTCTTTATTTATCGTCAGAACGGTGATGTAGGACATTTGCTGGAAATGAATCAAATAAATTGTTATAAAGTTAGCACACTTAAGTTAAGTTAGAAAACCAAACTATGAACTACTTGAGACAAATGAATTTGCAGAAGCTTAGCATGAAGTATCGTGATATTAATTTCGCTAGCGACAAGTACTCAGTAAAATATCATTGCAACTTCAAAGCCAATATTGGTTAACATAGCTAAGGCAGACTTTGACTTCAATGGATTAGAGTATTTGCAGTTTTATAGCTGAGCCGCGTCTTCAACTCTTTAACAAAAGCTCAAGCAATACTTCCTAGGTCAAGCAAACGCTATTTAATCTAACCAAGATCTAACCTAATCTAATCTAACTTTATTTCCAGCTAATGCAGATAACATTTTTATAGCTAAGGCCTATATGTTAAATAATCACGCCTATCTAATTCTGTATAGCTAAAGTAATTCATTAAATTGTGACAAATATTGGGAAGGAATACTAAATATTTACTCGGGCTGTTTATTTCGTATCTTTTATATAAATTTTTCTAGTTATATTATTCAAATTAAGTAACTAATTAATCTGCTCAAATCAAAATTTAGACAATATCGACAGAACGTTAGGAATTTACTCAGGTTCACATTTCAGCTAAAATATTTGTGACATTTATCAAGGCTAACAAGAATTGTAGCAAGGGAACTTAAAATGGGTTCTAATTTAGAACTTCTAAATTAAGAAATAAATGTGTCAAGAAAAATTAAAATGGTTCTTGGCTATTGAAATAAAAGTCGGTCCTTAATAAAAATTTCCCTTAACGACTTAGTAATAATACATTTACACAAAAAAACACGTCCAAATAAATTTTGAACTAAAAAAAAATAATTTTTCATTAAATATTTTTGCAAATAATTTTTTGTTGTATTCAAACAAATTAAATCCATCTGAAATGAAACTTGGCAATGTGGTGGATCCAAATCCTATCGCTCGGGCTCTGATTAGGCTAAAAAACGCTGTTGGATCCAAATCCTATCGCTCGGGCTAACGTGGGACCAATCCTCTGCGGGTTGTGCCGAGTTAACCTAGCTTGGCTGCAGCAATGACCGCAGCTGCCATTTCGTCGTTAGTCGTAAGTTTCCAGACTTTTGGTTCAAAAAAAAATAATTTTTCTCACAATAATATCTTTCACAGTACGTGCTTGACGTATTTGATGATTTACCGCAGACGGGTGATTGTTATATCTGACAAGTAGCTGCTCGTATGAGTCGTCTGGGTGCCGGTAGCGATATTTGATCTAAATCAGTCGAAGCATCGGCGGTACTCCAATTTAGACAAAACAACTTTCGACTAAATGATTCTTTGTTTTAAATGTAACAACGTGTGATGTTATAAAATAAACAAAATTCTGACGCCGATTTATAGTGGGTGACGCAGAAAGGTCCGGTGGAGTGAGAATCTTCAGGTAGTCCTTATTTACTCACTCTGTATACATGCTTGAAACTTATCTAATAGATTTTAGTTTATTTCAATTTCGATGGCCTGAAATGTTATGGATTTCGATCTTGAGAAACTTAAAATCATGGATTTAAATCTAAACTATTTAAAAATATGAAATATGGTTTAGATTTTGTGGTTCTTTAAAATCATCGATTTCGACTTACATTTCTATTTCAAATGGCTATTGTCTACTTCGATTCTGATTGTGAGTTGGAATTTTTAGAAGCGTTAAATTTAAATTTTTATTAAAATCTGGAGTTCGATTTCGATGTGTAGTGGTGTAAGTTACAAATGTGCTTCAAACTAAGCACGAGCCGCGCGGCAGCAAACTCCCATTCTCAGATTTGTTGTGGATTGCGCGAGTTGGAAAGGATTATGTAGTACAAAAAAACAAGATCTAAGCAGTAACGCTTTGTTGCTTGGGAGTCATGATTCTTCGTAGTGAGTTACGACTCAAAATCACTTTGGAAAGGCACATAGTCACGGCTGTAACTCCCATTCCTTTATTGAATCAGTCACCCAAAATCAGTGATTCCAAGAAATCGATGAGTCAGTCATNGCACATAGTCACGGCTGTAACTCCCATTCCTTTATTGAATCAGTCACCCAAAATCAGTGATTCCAAGAAATCGATGAGTCAGAGTCGTTGGAACCCTAGGTACACCTAAATGGCATAATGCTTGAGGAATTAATACTCATTTATATTTCATGCTTTTTCTTTATTGTTCATAGAAATCCTGACTGATATTAGTGTTTATCGTAAACTTATGAATAATTATCAATAGAATACTGACGCTGGAGTCGAGATGTCTCCTAGGATTCTGCAGCAACGCAACCAAGGTTGCTATGAGGGAAAATCCAACAAAACGACTTAAAGAGGTTAACTCATAACTCCATTTTTTTTCAAAATACAATTTTTGAAAAAATAACAAACCAAAAAAAAAGTAAACAAACAAATTATTTTATTGTTGGATTGTTTAATGGATTAAACAACAAATTATATTATAGTAGCTAGTTTCAGCTAAGAAAAGATACAAATTTTCAAAAGAAAGGAACAAGGAAAAAAAAAATTTTTTTTTAATTGAAATTTATAAAAAAAAAATTTTTTTTTTCCCTTCCTTTTCTAGGCAACGCATATAAAAATGCAATATCAGATGCAGCTTGCATCTAGGGCTCTAAATTTAATTTTGAATAAAAAAATGGAGTTATGACTTAACCTCTTTAAGTCGTTTTGTTGGATTTTTTTTTCAAAGCAACCTTGAACGCAACACTAAAAGACCTACAAGACTGCACACTACAAACTTATTACTCGGTAACAAAATTGGGAGTAAGTCTAGTCATAGAAATAGTTAAAAAAGATTGACTCAATTACAAGAATTTATAATCACAATAGGGGTTAGAGGGCGGTATTCACAATTTACATATATGACTGAGGATTCATATTCCCATAACCATGAGTTCTTCCATGAGTGAAGAATGGAGTGTACAAATTTCCGAAATTGCCACTCAATTCAGGAACAGGAGGGAGATGGAAAGTTTCAGGGTCTCTCTGAATTTGAGCAGGGGGTATTGTGAGATCATGTGGTTGGGGTGGCATTGAGTTTGTCGGAATGGAACCGCCCGACTCACTGAACGGCATTGGAACTTTTCTATGTTTAAGATGCTTAGGTCCAGACGATACTCTGACATCGCGTGGATTAGATGTGCATTTTTTCGCATGCGCATTCATGCTCTGTTTAAGAGCAAAGCCTTTGAAGCAAATGGGACAGGAGAATGGAATCTCGCCGGTGTGTTGTCGTTCATGCTTCATCCAATGCGAACGCGTGGTGAAGAACTGTAAAGAAAGACGTTTCAAAATTTCAGAAATTTCGTTTTTACTATTTATATAGAGCCTTATTTTAAAGGAATGCGGCAAAGCTCAATGCACAGGGTATTTCACGACTGAATAGGGATACCCACACTACACTACTACCACCCACTTACCTGTGTGACTTTCCCACTTGATAAGGCTTGCAACCAACTGTATTTATTTTCTAATAAAAATATTTTTGTAAAATACCATCGCAAAATTACAATAGGAAACATGGCAAATACAACATATACTTTTCTGTTTCCTTATGTATCGCGAACAAAAATTAATTCTAAATAAAATAAATGAGTTTCTTAATTAAAAAGGCTTTGTCAACTCTTAATGTTTCATATCATATATCAATATGAGATGCATTAAGAAAATGGTACTATTGTTTGTTGTAATAGTATCTCAACATATGAAAAAAATACGAAACTTTTTTGCAATCACATCACATTATAATTCGTTAGTTTAACCACAAAGTCATAAGACAGAATTTATCACTTTCGAAACTCCAATGATTAATCCAACATGTACCTTTGGGCAGTACTTGCAGTAGTGTTTTCGATTGACTAAATCCGTATCGTGAACAAATTTCGTATGGTCATTGAGTCTTTCTTGTGACACAAAGGACTTCCCACAACGTGAGCATTGGAAGGTCTACAAATAAAATTTAAGAAATTCTAAATTTACAACAAAACAGAAGCGCTGGGTTTGTGGAAACTAACTTTATCTTTATGGGTGTTTTCATGTCGTCTCAAATTTCCCATGGATTCAAACCTGAATCATTATAAACCAAAAATATTATAGTTCCTATGACCAGCCACTTATTACCTGTCACTTACGTTTTCCCGCATTCCGTGCATTGAAACGTTGGACCGCCTCTTGCCTATGATTGGACCACAAAAAACTATTTTTTTTCGAAAAAATTAAATTGAGATAAAAACTTCTTTCAAATTTACCCTTTTTTTCTTCATCATTTCAGAGTACGGGATTGGAGGCTTTTCACCGGAAGCAATGGCAGTAGCTTTCTCGTCGTCATTCTTATGACTCCATTGATGGTCACGCATGAACTGAAAAAAAATTCAGACTTATTAATTCATAATTTAGAAAAATTACATTCGGTCTACATATACAGCATGTTTTAAATTGATTCCCCTCCTTTCAAAATTCAATATCTAATTAATTGGTGTACCAATTCATGTTATATTTGCCTTATTGTAAAGCTGAGAAACTTGGAAGAATTTTTGGTCACCTTTCCAAAAGTGAGAGACAAAGGTTAATAGGGTCAATTGATGATTTATTGAACTGGCAGTAAGGATTACGATGGTATGGAGTGAATGAGCGTCAAAAAACTGCGATTAAACCCTGCTTAGCTTTTGACAAANTTTGCCTTATTGTAAAGCTGAGAAACTTGGAAGAATTTTTGGTCACCTTTCCAAAAGTGAGAGACAAAGGTTAAACCCTGCTTAGCTTTTGGCAGATTTTCATATCTCTTCATATAACTTCATGGCTCTTCATCAACTTCATCTAAGATAAAATACTCGGTAACTCTACGTTACTACTTGGTTGTCATGTCTAGTTTGTTCGCGGTTTTCTTCGAATTGTTACCTATTTTCTTTATAAACTAACGTAAAATTTAAGTTTTCCTTACTTTGACTGTTTGTACCGGTTTGCCACAAATATCGCATGTGGCAATGGGTGGATTGGCTGTATGTTTGAAAAGCCGATGACTATCAAGATTCCTTGGGTCGGTATACTTCTTCCCACAAACGTCACATTTATACTCATCCCCATGGGCAACTTTGACATGAATGATCATGAGTCTGTAGGGACAACGTTTCCGACGAAGTGCTCTCATACTGTTTATTGTTTTGTCACAGAGGGTACATGTAATGTCATAGCCTTCTTCCAAGTCAGTTTTCACTAGCTCAATTGAGCGATAGTACATCTTATCATCTTCCCCTTGCATGATTTCCTTAGGCCATTTCTCATATCCCATTGGATTACGGAGTTTATCTAACAGACAGAAAGGAAAATACAAAAATATAGTCTGTTCGAAATCGTAGAACCCAATCTCGATTCCCTGTACAATAAAACCTGAACATTCACACTTCAAAGTAATAACAATATAATCAAACAATACCTGGTACCACAGAATTCGCTGTCTTTGCATAGGAATTTATTTATTTCAAATTAGAATTACAAATGTCAACTTACGAGATCCATGTTTACTGTACATATGACCAGCCAGCGTTTTTGGTTCACAAAAGTCCTTGTAACATATTTGGCACTTATATCCACCTAGAATCAATTAAATTGGTGAAATTATAGCTTTTTTGACATAACAAATTACCAACAAAATGAGTTGTTAGTGATCATTTTAGACTAAATTTACCGAGATGTACGGCAGTGATGTGACGTTTCATCATGTGATAGCGACATCGTTGCCTGCTATGTATCTGCCTCTGGTCAGCATATTCCCTACCACAGGCTCCACACGAGAGTACAAATTTACCCTCTCCAGGAATACCGGGTTTTTTGATAATTTCAATATTCTCAAAGAATACTCGTCCATCTTCTTTTTTGTCTAGCTCTTTGAACTCTGTTTCATTTCGCCGTGGCTTTGCTACTATAGGTTTCGATATTCGTTCTAACGAAGCCTTTCGTCTACGCCCTACTGATGAGAATTTCTTACTACGCTCCAGTATACAATTTTCTTTTCGTGGCCTCCCACGTCCTCGAGGACTCCCTTTCGAATTTCTTCTGAAAAAAAAATACCGTTTATGTAATTTTGGCAATTCATGAACGCTTGACAACAAATCTACTCAGTTTCCTTTACCGTTGTAGTATTACTTCCATTCTCATAGTTTTGTTACTAATCACTACTAAACCTACCTTGGACTTATTCTTCTTAATTCAAAATCGCTGTCATCGCTATTATCATTCTCCTCATCGGAATTGTCTGCTATAGGAGCAAACTCACTATCAAAGTGGTCATAGTGTTCCGCTTTTGGTAAGAGGCTGTTTTCATCTTGGCACACATCTTCTCTTACACCCACAGTCTCCGTTTCACCAGTAAAATCCGGTGGTTCGTTTTTAATTTCATTAACAACATTCCTAGCCCTCGTCTCACGCTTTTGAATCATTGGCCTTGACTGGATAGATCTATTAACTCGACGTCGACGTGTTCGTTGTTGACGTAATGGTACTGTCGGATTAGAATTAGGTGAAATTGAATTTTCAAACAGTCCTAAATGCATTTGTACGAATGATGGTTCCACTTCTATTATATATCGACTTTCAATAGTAACTGAATTGAATTCGAAAATTTTCTGCCGTAGGAGTTCCTTAGTCTCATGCTCTGGAAGTTAAATAAACACATTTGGAGCTAAATAATAAATCATTGACTTGCTGACCTTATCTTTTAAACAAATTGAATGAATAAGTCTTTAAGACTAAGCCAATTACTATCGTTGCAGGTTGCGGTGGACTAGATAAAATTTTGATTTCAAAAGTGATGAATTTTAATTGCTTCATAATTAAATTTTCACTTTAGTGTATATCTTAAAATGAAATATATAGACTTTTTTTAGACCTTTACTCGAATGCAACGATTTGTATCGAGATATTTTTACAAGATTTTGATACTCGGTCTAAAGATCGAGTAATGTCCGAGTAGTTCTGTTTCGAATAACTTTTTGACGTTCAAAAAGTTAGGCAATTGTTAGTATCAACTTTTAATACTGTTTACTTTAAACTTTCTTTCTCCCCGTACATTTCACTTCTATTATCCCCTCACAGAAACCAAACTTGTCGTTCGTCGGCATGACGTAGCATACAGAATTCTGTCTTTTAGCATACAGAATTCTGTCTTTTAGCATACAGAAGTCTGTTATGTTATAACCATACAGACCTCTGTATGCTATCTAGAAAACAGAGTTCTGTAGTGTTTCCTCCCACTGACTAAGGTACGATTCATTATGTGTTATGTATCAATTCGTTAGAATATTATGTAGTGTTGCCCCCGTTGCATCGGCCCCGCCGATGAATCGGCCGCCGATGCGATCATCTAGTCGAATCGGCATCGACATAAATGTTGAATCGGCCAGTTGGCCGATGCAGTTGCCGATTCAAAAATTTTTTTAATTTATTGCAAAGTTTGCTTAAAATTTTCCTTAATTTAAACCAAAATCAATTAAAAACCAGCTTTTTGAGTAGAAAGAATCGGCCGATGCATCGACGGCGGCCGATTCAATAGTCTGCTGCATCGGCGCATCGGCCGTTTCGAATTTTAGCCGCATCGGGGCAACACTAATATTATGTTTGTTTAGCTTTACTCTTTTATGATTATGATTCTATGAATAGCTTACCTTCTAAGAAGTAATTCTGAAATGAATTTTTATAGAAATGATCTAGTGACTTGTGTCCCTTATCCTCCAATACAAAAGCTTCAACAATGATGTTTTCAATCTCCTTTAATTTCTCTCGGGTTTCTGCTTCAACAACTCGGAGTTTTTCTTGGAAGTTGACTACATCCACCATGAGTCCTAGGCATCGTGGACAGAGTGAAACACGATCTCCAATTTCCCCAAGCACTACATCCCAGTTGACATGAACGAAGTGGCAGATGACCTTCAGGATATCCAGCTTTTCACCATCTGTTTTTAATGAGAAATTCTCCGTGGATACAGGGTCTATTGGAATCCCATTGCAAACGAGGCATTTTGTCTCCATAGGTCTGTGGAATTTCTATCGAGTAGCTTACTAATCATTAATTTAAATTATTCCTGTCAAGTTACAATAAAATTCGGAACAAATGAACAAGGTTACTTAAAATATTATTTATACTAACTCGTTCGGCAGTTGATACTAAACAGTATTGGGCACTCACTTTCACATCCCAGCCACCTCCTTCCGGAGTTGTTGCAAACAGGACATGGAATAAACTATTGGCTACACTTATTGATTAATTTAGATGATTTGAAACAATTAAAGCNTGGATACAGGGTCTATTGGAATCCCATTGCAAACGAGGCATTTTGTCTCCATAGGTCTGTGGAATTTCTATCGAGTAGCTTACTAATCATTAATTTAAATTATTCCTGTCAAGTTACAATAAAATTCGGAACAAATGAACAAGGTTACTTAAAATATTATTTATACTAACTCGTTCGGCAGTTGATACTAAACAGTATTGGGCACTCACTTTCACATCCCAGCCACCTCCTTCCGGAGTTGTTGCAAACAGGACATGGAATAAACTGTTGGCTACACTTATTGATTAATTTAGATGATTTGAAACAATTAAAGCACTCCGTTTGGATTTGCTATAATTTGATTTATTAATTTGAATAAATGATCCCTCAATCGATCGGAAATTTGACGTAGATTAGTATAGAAGATCAATTGGGGATAAATAATTAGACTTCCATGTAAGGAGCTTCATGCTGTCTTCAATGAGAACTCTGTTCAAAGTTTAAAAGATTTTTCCAAATCCTAAACAAAAATAATTCTATAAAGGAATTAAAGAAAAAATTGTGAGCTTGATAGTAATTTATTCTAATAGTTTTATTTTGACTTTTTGATGTCAGTCTCAGTATGTACACGATTAATTGGGGAGTATTCGCTGACAAACTTAATGGATGGAAGGTATTGACAGGTTCTAGCGAAAATAGAAGACAATCGGTGAACAATGTTTGGACTTCGAAGTAAAACAACGGAGATGGGAGCAATGTTTACTTGTAAACTTTACTTATTAGTAAGTTGTGCAGAANGATGTCAGTCTCAGTATGTACACGATTAATTGGGGAGTATTCGCTGACAAACTTAATGGATGGAAGGTATTGAGAGGTTCTAGCGAAAATAGAAGACAATCGGTGAACAATGTTTTGACTTCGAAGTAAAACAACGGAGATGGGAGCAATGTTTACTTGTAAACTTTACTTATTAGTAAGTTGTGCAGAANGACTTCGAAGTAAAACAACGGAGATGGGAGCAATGTTTACTTGTAAACTTTACTTATTAGTAAGTTGTGCAGAAAGTGTTTATACCTACTACATTGAAATCTACAGTGATGGAACTGTAACAATGCAGTAGTCTTTCCATTGCAAATATATTCGAATTCAATCTCTATCCCTGTCTGGTTCAACTCATTCTAATTATAAAAATTATTTCTCGATTGTGTTGATGGTGGTTGCAGATCTTTTCTACTAATTCTTTTGTTGATATTGGAGTAGCAGGTTCTCAATCTGATGGAGATGTATTTTCGAGGTCAAGTCTTGGGAAAAAACTCTACTTGAATGATTTAAGGACTATCACGTCTGAAGGTCGTAGGAATCATCTCCTTCGTCATTATCTACTCGGTGACAATGCATGTCCTCTACAAATAAATCTTATTAAACCATTTGCCGCAAAATTTTTGACACAAGAGAAGAGAATATTAAACTATCGCCAGTCTCGAGGAAGGATGGTTATTGAAAATTTATTCGGGGATTATTATTGCAAGCTGGATGATCCTCCATATCCCCATCATGGCAAACCTCCTTCCTAATCAAATGAACTGTCCATGCCTGTGTTATCCTTCACAAATCACAACCTACTTGATTACGAAACAGGATCTCTATCTCATTAAAGTTAGACTCCTTTACCACTACAAACGAATAACTGAAACAAATTGGCTGGAAAATGGCAATCTAAATTTTGTCTCATCGAGGGTGAAATAACTACCGGTTGTAATTTAATTCATGGACGAGCTTACTGCGCAACGCAGAAAGGNTGTCTCATCGAGGGTGAAATAACTACCGGTTGTAATTTAATTCATGGACGAGCTTACTGCGCAACGCAGAAAGATATTAGCAAATTTGTAAATTCTGACTTTACAACTTACCTAAACTAACTAAAATACAACTAAAACTTCCTCATAGGCTTCAACAGAGGCGGAAGCATAGATGGGCATACAAAAATATTAAATTAGACTCATAAGTCTATTTTAATTGTACAANTGTCTCATCGAGGGTGAAATAACTACCGGTTGTAATTTAATTCATGGACGAGCTTACTGCGCAACGCAGAAAGGTATTAGCAAATTTGTAAATTCTGACTTTACAACTTACCTAGACTAACTAAAATACAACTAAAACTTCCTCATAGGCCTCAACAGAGGCGGAAGCATAGATGGGCATACAAAAATATTAAATTAGACTCATAAGTCTATTTTAATTGTACAAGGAAGGCAGATAATAACTCCCATTTTCATCTATGAGTCAGGTGGCACAGGGACTCACATTGAAAAGAGTTTTTAAAAAATCAGCTACACCCTTTAAACAGTTTAAAAATTAAAAAGAATTAATTAATTTCGTGTGCAAATTTTTCTTAAGAGTAACATGCGTAAAGGTCATTTTGCGACCTATGCCTATGAGGGAACGGAAACTCCAAACAAAATAGAAAAATGTTAGGATGTGCGATCCAATGTTTTATGCAACTTTTGCGGATGTTCGAACTCAATAAACAGTAGGGGTTAAATGTTGGCAAGTTTTAAAAATAATTATTTGAAGTCATTGACCTATCTAGATTAATTTTTTGAAACTATTTCATATCCTTGAAAAGTTTTGGAAACGGTTTTCTCTCGTAGCACCTTTGTTCTTTACATCTCCGCACCCAATTTCGGTAACAATTACGGCACTATTTGTCTGAACTTTTGTGTACCTAAATCCAGGATTAGGTTTAACACAAACCTTCCTCGGTGTCATGATTCCCATTCAAATACTGTNTGTTTAGCACAAACCTTCCTCGGTGTCATGAGTCCCATTCAAATACTGTTAAATGGAACATCAGGTCTGTTACAGGCGGTTTTAGCCTTCACCGTCGGGTCTCCAACACTATGCATATCATTACTTGCGGTTTATTTAACGACGGTGGACCACATCCCAAGCTTAGCATAGAAGCCTAAACCGGTCCTAGTTCCAAAGAAACACAGTTTGATTTTGCAGGTCCAATTCTTCTGATCCCAGTTGCACGGTAAGCACTGTCTGATAACGCAGGTCCCATTCTGCAGATAATAGTTGGATTGGATGCTTAGTTTTATTACGCAGGTGTCCCATATGCGGGTGCTAGTCCCATTGTAAGAATAGTTAGTTAATTGAGGTCTGAATTCTCCGGGTCCTAGTTGCACAAAAGCACGGTTTGATAAAGCAGGTTCCATCTGCGGGTCTTGGTTTCAAAAAAGCCATTTAGAAGGTTTCATTGTTCAAGTTAATTCTCGCTTTGCCGCTTCGCTGCGATGGTATGAGTAGAAATTATAGTTTGACTAACTAACATCGTTAACCTGCCATAGAGTAAATTTTATTATATCTTACTCAATATTGAAATTATTAAAAACAACGTAATTGTAAGCTCACTATTGCAGAACATTCTCTGCATATGGGATATCGATTTCTATAGCGACTTGTGGAACCTCTTCATCCCAAACTGGAATAGAAACCACAGCTACTATCGAATGTTTTGGTTTTTCCAAATGGCGCGTCAGCTGCTAAAAATGTTTCCCACCTACCATACAACACACGTCTAAACGCTTCAGCAGGTTTGTATTCACCTTCAGGAGAATTTCAGGTGATATTTCTGCTTAAACAGTAAGAAGGGCGAGTCTTAACTCTGTTGTGTTAGCTGGTCTCGACCTTAATGGAGATACTTTCTGATCAACGTAGTCCCAACAAAAAATTACAAGACGACAAATCTGGACTACGAGCTGACCAAGCTACAGATACGCCGCGTCCAATCCGCCGTTTTGGAAACGTAGCGTGGAAAATGTCTCGAACAGGATGTGTGAAATGAATTGACTCTCCATCCTATTTGAACCACACTTTATCAAATGGGATGTTTTGCTGCTCACAACTTGTAACAAACCATGGAATAAATACTGTCTGAAGCATGACCAGGTAGGCTGCTTTAGTTAATGACGTGTTGCTTGAGAAAAAGGGAAGATATACTTTGTTTACAAAAATCCCCTGCCCACATGTTGATCTTTTCCTGGCTTGTTGTTTTGGATGGATCAAAAATATTTGGCTTGTCCTTTGACCACATCAACAAGCGTCCTTTCCCAACAATCATATTCGCTTCGTCACTGATAACGATTCTACGTATTAAATCGGTGTCACTGTATATCATTTCCATCATTTTCATCAACTCTTGAAGAACTTGATGACTTTCAACTACGAAGGTTTTCAGGTTATTCTGTTTCAACATTTTTGAAACCGAGTTGGTTGAGCACAGAAGTTGTGCAGCAAACTTCCTAATAAAAAAAATGAAGGTTTTTCTAAACCAGTTTGAGAAGTTTTGCGACATTCTCAGCGTTGTTAACATTCTTTTTTCGCCCGCTTCGAGACTTGTCTTTAAATTAGCAAAGAAACTGAGTTTGCAATAACCCGTTTCAATATATTGTGGCCTATATCACGCCCAAACCTTTACAAAAAATTTTCAATTGTCTTTCCAGTTTGTTGGAGTTCCAGGTTGGAGTTAACAAAATAGCGCTCCACGATATGCTGTCGTTCCACATCTGTGAGTCTAGCCTTAGCAATTTTATCAACCAGGGTCATAGTTTCATAAAGATACGATATATAAAGCGCTTGAAATCAAAAACTTTTTGGTATAGAAGTTGCATTTGTCAAAACACGTTTTATTATGACAAGTATTTCCTCCTAAAACACTTCTATTTGTAGCGAAATATAGTCTTTATACTGTGCCTGTTTGGGCCCATCAACACAAATGTTCTTCCACTCACTTCTGGGGAACGTACGGTGCATATTCTCGATTGCGGGAAAGGGTGGGGAGTCATGCCATCCACTGATAGAGCCAATAAGACCAAAGTTTCACCCATAAGGTGTAACCTTCTTCCGGCTAGAAACTTATCGCTCCGATTCAGGTTGGAGTCCCACCCTGTTGTACGACTTCTATCTGCAAGGAGTTCAATAAAGAACCTCCACTACCTCATCCGCGAGAGGTGGTCTACTACAGGTGTTAACACGTTCTGAAGACCGCTGGAAGCTACTTTTGTCCCATTCACTTTGCTGGGAAAGAGTGTTCTTAAAATTGTGTAGCATATATATTCTAAACAAAATTTTTTATGGTCAACCTCTTCACAGTTCCAGAAAGATCATTGTAAAATAGCGTTTGACGTCAAAAAATCAAGTCTCTACGATCACTAGAAAAGAAGTTATGATTTTTTGAAACTTAAAAATCTTAGACATTTCTTTGAGACGATGCACTAAGAGATGGGCATGTTTCAAAAGAATATCCAAAAAATTCAGTATTTAAAACATAAATTCTGGAACATTGTTGTTAGAGAGTTGATTTTTTCAACTTTGTATCCTACTTTTCAATNTTTTGAGACGATGCACTAAGAGATGGGCATGTTTCAAAAGAATATACAAAAAATTCAGTATTTAAAACATAAATTCTGGAATATTGTTGTTAGAGAGTTGATTTTTTCAACTTTGTATCCTACTTTTCAATGGTCTTTCTGAAATTGAAAAGTGTTTCCCCAGAAAATTTTTTAACTAACTGCTTTCTCTACGAAAAAAAGCTATTCTAGTTTCCGCAGCAAAGAGCATAGGACAAAAGTAGCTTCCAGCGTTCTGAAAAACCTGTGGACCACTATATTGCCTATGCTCCACGCACTTAAGAGACATTTGCTAATGAGCCCATGATCCAAATGTCTCAAGAGTCCATGGTGGAGGACCTATACCGCCACAATTTGAGGGTCCTACTAGGCCGCCAGAACCAACCAAGGTTTCACTCCAAAAGCTAATCCCCGCTAAGCAGGATGTCACTCTCTCAGCCTCCAATTGATTTTCATCGGCTTTGAGGTAGCAAGGACACCGCACCTAAGCTTGGCCCGACTCCTTTCGGACCTCCACCCTGGCACAGCCTTCACCCGCGCGCTAAGGGCTACTCACTTCGAATCTCTAAGTAATTAAGAAAGTTTTGATTGGTTTAATAAAATATAATTATTCAATTTAAATGAAATTTTAACTACCGGCCTGGATTTTTAAAAATGAAAATTTATTGGTGAAGTGAGAGAGGGATGGGAAAAAGACAGCAGAGTAGAACAGCTGTTGAAGAGGCAGAATTTTTTTTGTCATTTTTAAAAAGCCAGGACAGTACTAATAACATAAGCAAATATAAATCAAACTTACAGTGAGAGTAGTTGATGTTTAAATCTGATTTGAATAATTATATTTTATTAAATCAATTATAACTTTAATAATTATTTTAGATTCGAATACGAAATTTTTGTTTATTAATCTAAGTTTCCGTAAATTAATTAAAATAACGAAAACTTACATTACCTAAACCAAAACNAAATTTTTGTTTATTAATCTAAGTTTCCGTAAATTAATTAAAATAACGAAAACTTACATTACCTAAACCAAAACGAGTTCTTGAAAAGTTAGGTTTTTTGCTACGTACTTCCGCTCTCACTAATTTTACTAAATTAAGTTAAAGAAAAGGACACTTTTAGTTATTAACTCACAATATTTTAAGTATTAAGTTCCCTTTACTTTAATTTAGTTCAATAAAGCTATCGTGAACACAAGTTTTTAGAGTAAACCTTACCCTCCAAGACAGAAGCAGATAATGAATGATTTTCTTCTAAAAAACNAAATTTTTGTTTATTAATCTAAGTTTCCGTAAATTAATTAAAATAACGAAAACTTACATTACCTAAACCAAAATGAGTTCTTGAAAAGTTAGGTTTTTTGCTACGTACTTCCGCTCTCACTAATTTTACTAAATTAAGTTAAAGAAAAGGACACTTAGTTATTAACTCACAATATTTTAAGTATTAAGTTCCCTTTACTTTAATTTAGTTCAATAAAGCTATCATGAACACAAGTTTTTAGAGTAAACCTTACCCTCCAAGACAGAAGCAGATAATGAATGATTTTCTTCTAAAAAACNTGAACACAAGTTTTTAGAGTAAACCTTACCCTCCAAGACAGAAGCAGATAATGAATGATTTTCTTCTAAAAAACGAGACTGGATTACTGTTGAGTTTATTATTTTTTGAGAAAATAATTTTATTAGGCGAGAAGCGTTACCTGTGTGCCACACATGAATTAATTTTTGTTTTACTGTTTCAAAAAGTAAAAGTCTAGCTTTCAGTTGTAAAGTCAAAATTTACAGATTTGCTATATTTTTCTGAGTTGCGCAGTAAGCTCGTCCACGAATTAAATCACAACCGGTATACAAAAAATGCAACCTCATTATAGTGATTCCCTAATGCATTATTTCAATAATGGAAGTACGGTTAAATTTAAATTAATATTAGTTTATTAATATATTTTTAAATAAATAGAGTTAATCTTATGAATGTTCATTGAGCAAGATACAGCGATGATCATTGTTAATATTAATATAAGTGATTAGTTCTTTTAGAATGGTTTACCGGTACGAAAACTAAAATTATATACTCAAATAGTAATTTAATCTAATATTAATTTCAATACTTTCAAGCATTGAATATGTTATCTAACCCTTTCGATATCAATCATTATTAATTAATTAGAACCAAGAAATTCTATCATTGAATTCATTGACTTGTCTGTCTGAAAAATAAATTTTTGCGAATGTTTTAGTGTGAGCTTCATTATTTTCTAAAATTCAAAATTGTTTATTCTTAAATTCAGTTTTGGTACTGAAGTTTTCTGAGATATTTTATAGATATAATTCTGAAAATTCTATTCCAATAGTTCCATTTCTCATATATTAGCAAGATTGTAGTAGTAGTAGAAATTTACGTTGATTCATCTTGAAATTTTTATGTTTTATTATTTTATTAGAATAATTATTTTTCACTTTATTTATTTTAATTATTTAATTAATTTTAATAATTTCATTAATTAAAATATTTATTTTTTGTCACTCCCTACATCTTAATGAGATTAAGGTGTCGGGAGTGACGAAGGGAGAGGGGCCTTGCATTGTAAGTTTTTTTAAGTTAAATAAAGTCCCACTATTTCCTTCCTCACTCCCTACACCTTAAAATCTATCTGTTGTTTTATTTTTCAGATTGAGATCAAGGTGTCGGGAGTGACGAATGTTACATTAGAATATCTATAATTAAAAATAAATAAAAATTTCAAAATTTGGCAGCTGACTTCAAGTCTATTATTCATTACTTGTTTGCCAACTGATTCAAGCCGATTTTTGTGAAAGGCGGAAAAAGTAGGCCGGGTATATTTGGCTGTCTTTGTATATATGGCGGTAATGGGGAAAAATATAGGTCAACATGGACACTATGGATGGCGGTGCGCAGTGCGCGTATGATCGTCGAATGAGCATGGAAGAGTCCCAACAATTTCCTACTATTACACCCACGCTGTATAAAAATTCAACTTTCTTACAACTTCCCCACCGTTCTCCCACTTCCCTTATTTTTAACTGTGCACTTCTCCACTTGCACATTCACCGTATATAATCCCAAAACACTTTCCTCAATATTGCTAACATTTTCCCCATTCCATCCATTTTCACCCGGACATTTGCCCTCACTTACAGCTTGTTTACAAAAAATAGATACTATTGAAAGTTGTTTTCTCTTAAGCTGAGTTGAGACATTTGATGAACAGCGGTAAAAACAAAAAGTGAAGGGAGTGAAGTTAGATGAGGAATAATTCAACAAAAATAGTCACCAAAAACAAAAACAAACAAATTAATTATAACTAATTATTCAAAGTAATTAATATCTAACCAAACGGTGCTTCAATCCATGCAACAACTGTGTCAAAGATCAGCTACAACAATCTATTTGTGAAGCTTTTGAAGAAAGGTTGGATTTAACCAAAGGGGCCGCAAAAAAAGAATTTCAGAAACGTGTTATGCATCCCTCTTGAGCGACCAAATGACCTCTACAAATGTTGCTTGGATTGGTTCGGTGACCAAGTTTTCCTAATGACAATTTTCTCTGTGGTGATCTCTTGAGGTCAAAGTTCAGGTCATTTCTGAAAACGTGTAAATNTTTTCCTAATGACAATTTTCTCTGTGGTGATCTCTTGAGGTCAAAGTTCAGGTCATTTCTGAAAACGTGTAAATGACCTCTACAAATGTCGTTTGGCATCAGCAGGTAAACAACTTTCCTTAGTACAACTTTTCTCTCCGAGTANAAATGACCTCTACAAATGTCGTTTGGCATCAGCAGGTAAACAACTTTCCTTAGTACAACTTTTCTCTCCGAGTACCTTAAAGGAATTTTTTAGATGCCCATATTCGATACACCTTTCGATTCCGATTTTCCTAGGCTTCGACCAAGTTGTATTTTGTCTATTGTCGGCCGTTTCGTATTCCCATCAAAGCTGAAATAGTAAGTAGTTACATGCTAACATGTGTCAGAATGTTTTACGTCCCTTACCTTCATATTTCCTCAGCAGGAAAAAAAAATTTTTGTACGCCCTCCACAATATTGCGAGATGGTTTGCACAAGTATAGAATCGATTATATGTGCTTATGACGCTCAATAAGGCGAAAATCTGAATCAAAAACGTTCTCCATTCAAACAATTNGAATCGATTATATGTGCTTATGACGCTCAATAAGGCGAAAATCTGAATCAAAAACGTTCTCCATTCAAACAATTGATCATTCATAAGCAGGGTTGCTCAAACGCATAAAACGCATAATCGTTGTATAATTGAAATATGAAAGGAATTTCGGGCCTTGTCTAACCGAGTATTTATAATTAATTTTGTGCAAAAAAAACGCATAAAACGCACAATAATTTTGTAAACGCATATTTTTTTTGATAATGCATAAATTTTTAGATGTTACACATTTTTATTTAAATGGGGAAAGATTTTAGAAAAAAGGAGATTTCGGCAGTCCAATCTCTAGCAAAATGGATTGTAATTTATAAATAATGTAGCATCCTANATGGGGAAAGATTTTAGAAAAAAGGAGATTTCGGCAGTCCAATCTCTAGCAAAATGGATTGTAATTTATAAATAATGTAGCATCCTAGAGTGGGAAACACTAATATGCGAATATTTTACTGGTATCAGTAAAAAAGCGTCGCGCCATTCAAATTCAAATTGTTCATCAATTAAAAAAGTGGCATATGTGGTACCCAGGTAATTCAGTGTTTACACTCCCGTCGGCTCTGGTTGAGTTCCGCACTGAAAACTCGCAATGAGAAGACAAAAAGAAACAATGCGGCTGGGAGTGGATTTGTTGAAATTGGACGAACATAAATATTTAGCTCACTACTGTGACTTTCCTTGACTCTCGACGAATGGTCGACTTTCTTTTTATGGGACCTCTGTAGTATTTCGAAAATTAACAAACATTAACTTGAATAATCTTAACAATGCCAAAAACAAAAATTTCTGCTAACGTTCGGTTGAAAGAAAATCCTAATTTGAGGCTTGAAAACAGAAATGGAAAGTTGTGGTGTATGCGCTGCAGAGAAGAGGTAGATTTTTTTTAGAAAATCAGTGGTTGAAAATCACCTTAAATCTTTTAAACACATCAAGTATTTAGGTAATTGAATANTTTTTTTTAGAAAATCAGTGGTTGAAAATCACCTTAAATCTTTTAAACACATCAAGTATTTAGGTAATTGAATATTCATTGAATTAGAATTCGCATACTTCACTACCAACATTCTGTTTTATCTTACACCAAACTCTTTTGAATTATCCTGTACCAATTAATCAGCCATATATTGATGTTTCGAACATAAACGAGGTACGATGGCAGAAGCTAGTTGAAGTTTTTGTTTCTGCTTCTATTCATCTCCAAGCTTTGACCAACCACCAACTGCGAGGTTGGATGCTACATNTTGAAGTTTTTGTTTCTGCTTCTATTCATCTCCAAGCTTTGACCAACCACCAACTGCGAGGTTGGATGCTACAAAATGTAAAGAATGGAGATAATTTCCCAGGAATAAAAAAGCTTAGAAATCTTTTGTCAAAATCCGGCGACAAGGACAGATTAGAAACAATCAAGCAACTGAAGTTAGTAAATATAATAGATTTATAGTAAGTAGGTCTAGTATTAAATCTTATTAAATTTCAATAGAGACCAGAACGTAGTAATCNTAATAGATTTATAGTAAGTAGGTCTAGTATTAAATCTTATTAAATTTCAATAGAGACCAGAACGTAGTAATCATGGCCGATGAATCAATCGACATTAAAAACAGAAAATTTTTAAATATTCTTGGGAAGCCGCTCGCACCTGGTTACAATTTCAGATTGATGACATCCGAAATAATCGACGAGTGTAATGCGAAAGAAATCGCAAAACAAATCTATTCTGTTTTACACGACCATTTTGTTAAAATGGACCGTTTGAAAGTATTCGTTTCAGACAACACACCATATATGATTGCGGCTGGAAAGAAACTGAAAGCGCTAAGTGAAAGGTAGAAACAGTGTATAATTTATTAGTTCAAATTTATTTTAAAATTTCAACCGTTTGGTATGCTTTTTACAGAATGGTACACACTACGTGTTGGGCTCACACTCTTCATCTTGTATCTGAGGAGCTTCGAGCAAATATGATAACAGCAGATAAATTCATTTCTACAATGAAGTCAGCCCTAACCAAGGCTCCAGCCCGGCGTCATGCCCTCCTTGACACATTGAAAACGTTTGAATTTGAGGAAAAACTACCACCTATTCCGGTGCTAACGAGATGGACAACTTGGGTTACTGCTGCTAATTATCATTGGGATAATTTTTCCGCCATTATCCAATTCATCAAGGACTCAGAACCTGACAGTTGTGCCATTAGAACTTTAAAAGAAATGACGGAAAACCAAGAATTGCCTGAACAACTAGAACGGTTGAGCAAAGTTTACGAAGGTTTAAAATCTTCAATTGTTTTTATGGAAAGTGATCAAATTCCAGCATCTTCAGTATGGTTGAATTTGAAAGCAGTCGAAGAGCTACTCAAGTACACTGGCTTGGAAAGCAAAAAGTTGAAGCTTTATTTTGAAGAGAAGCACCCGTCGCTTGATTTTTGGAAACATGTTCAAGTTTTTGATCCAAAACGAGCAAAGAACTTTCTCATTAATTGAAAACTACCTAAAACTATTCTTCAGTTTTCTGAATGCGAGATTCCGGTAGTTGAAATTACCAAATACAAAGCCATATTAGAAAACACGCTAGTATTCCAATCCCATCTGCAAGCACCTTTCGATTTTTGGAAAAGCCATGTGAATGAGTTGCCATTATTGTCATCATTAGCATTGTCGTGTTTAAGCGTACCAGCAACCACTGCTTCTGTGGAGTGAAGCTTTTCTCAACTTAGACGTACATTCACTTACTTGAGAACAAACATGACTGACGGCAACTTGGAAACTCATTTGAAAGTGTTATACAATAAGACTAGTGTGACTGAGATTGCCACAGTTACCGATTCCGACAGTGAATAAATTAGTTTCAACACTTTTCAGAAAACGCATAAAACTCATAGTTTTTCGGTGGGAAGCACATAATGGTTTCGCTAAATTTCGCATAATCGGAGCGTCCTTGTTCATAAGTTATCATTGAAAGAAGCAACATGTCTAGCTCTAAAACAAAACGAAGTCTTTCGGACATCACGGAACATCGTTGCAGTGCAGTTTCGACAGAGTATCGTCCTAACTTCGTTATTATTAAGATTAAAATAAAAATGCTCAAATAGGTATATTTAATATTAAATCCCAGAAAATATACAGTGCGGGAACATATTTTACTCCAGCGAGAAGGTACTTTTGGCCCATGCTCTTTGCTGTAAAAAGTCCTCGAGTAATAATTTTTTCCGTTTTCAGAGTGTTAATAAAATTTTGATAAAAAAGTTGATATTTTATTTTGAAAGGACATTAAAAAGTAGATAAACGTCCCATACTTTATTGGAGCGTCTCAAAGTTAAGCTATAGAAACATGAAATTCAATAAATCATAACTTTTGACCCTTTGATTCTAGTGACCTGATTTTTTTAACGTGTCCCACTCTTTTCAATATTCTTTCATCATAACATATCAACTGCATCGAAAAAACCTTTTCAACTCTCTAAAAACGGAGGAACTATTACTCTATGACTTTCTCCAGCAAATAGCATTTACCAAAAGTAACTTCTCGCTCGTATAAAATATTTTTCGGCACTGTACCTACTTTTATTAGATTCCAGTTCCATAAAATACCAGGTTTTCGCTGTTCTTATTTCGTCAACATACAGTGAACATCTTTTAAGTATCATGAAATTTTTAAACAAACACTCATCCAAATAACAGACACAATCATCGTGTCTACCCAAAAATTACATCAAATATTGTGCAAGAAGTTGCATTACGAAATTAAGACATTAAGTACAACGACGGATTTTAGTAACTTTAGTACCTCGTTTTATAATTTGCAATAATTGAATTATTAGTTTTTGAAACCAGCAATAAAATAATAAAAAAAAGCTCAATATCAAAATTTTATTCTATGTATAAAATAAAATTTCAATGTAATCAAAAACTGTAATCATATTTGTACAGATTATGATTTAGATTATTAATTAATGACTATGATTGCTCCAAAATGTAATGATAATCGCTATGAGTAATCGATTATACATGACTGTAATTATGTAATCAGTAATCTAATTACATTTTTTTGTAATCAATCCTACTCTCAGTAATACACAGTTATCCAGAGTTGGCCCCTACTCTTGTCGTAGCCTCATGAGTTACAATCATTAATTTTGCGAAGTATAAAATTTTTCAATTAAAACTTTTCCTTTGATGAATTAGCTATTTATTTTATAATTATTTTCCGAAAGAAATCAATGTTTTAAGGAATGTCTGGAAATAAGAAATCACTGTTTTAAAATCAAAAGCCTACGTTGGTGGGTAAATTTTTTTAGATAACTCTGTAGATGAATCCATATTTATACATGAAGGTATACAAATCATTCTAAACATTTTTCAAACTAATGAAATGCAAGAAAAGCCTAGTGAATATGAAAATCATTCCATTTCCAAAAATTTCTTTAAGAAGCTGACTGGTACGGTTGTACAATCGTCCATCAACTTACTATTAAAATTGTCAGAGCTATGCTTCACCTTTTTAGTTTACGAGTGATTGTATCGTTTATACTTTTTTCCTCTGCTCAACTCACTCAGTGAACGTACTGCCTGTTGCACCGGTAAAATCCAAAGACACGCAAAGCAATTTTTCTTTTGTAAAATACACATGGATAGGTTATTAGATATTGAGAGAACACCAAGAAAAAAATTTTTTGGTCACGCAAATGCACATGTTTTGTCAGGACAATATTTTGTATATTTTAAGAAAATCCAACTCGTCAATAAGGCTAAGTGACAGTTCCCCTAACTGAGTTGTTCAGCCTAAAAGAAGTTTTGTACTGGAAAAGATGTGGCGTGGTTTAGCTAGAAGAGTCGAAGTTCAATAGTGTTTACATCTACAGGCTTCGTAAAGGACTATCTTCTTTGATTTATTGTACTATTCCAAGAAATTGAAAAAAAGAAAAATACAGTTACTAATTTATTTATTGTAATGTTTCAAGAAATGTGGTCTAATTTTGTGAGTGGGTTTTGGAACCCCTCAATTTGGATCCCATTGGGTCTGGATTGGAAGGATGTCAAGTCAACTGATAACGTCAAATATGCAGATTTTGCCGATCTCATCTATCCTATACCTATGGCATTACTTTTGTTATGCATTAGATATGCTAGTGAGAGGTAAGTGGTTAACGAACTTGAATTGGGACATTTCATAACCTTTAGAAGTTATTCATGTTTTGGATAGGAGTTGTCGTAGAGATAGGAGTATTTGAATGAAATTCAAAACAGTTTTTTCGCTTTTTGTTTCAACTATTATAGAAGGTGATAACCTCCACAGACAGATGAATGGAGTTTAGATGTATTCAAATAATGTTCAAACATTCAATAATCTAAAATATGTCATAGTTCTAACAAAACGTAAAACGCCCTTAATTAAAAAGCAAAATAAGATAAATAAGTAACATAAGAAATCCAAATAAAAAACTAAAATAATGAAATGCATTGAGACAAATAAAATTGTCATGGTATTGATTTACCAAGGATTATATTGGTAGGATATTCACGTGCTAACTTTTATGTATTTTCACAGGTTATTTTTCTCCTCTTCATTCCCATTCGTTCATTTCTTTGTTACAGATTGTAAACTTGAAGTTAAAATACTTGCTAGTTAACAAAGACAACCAAAAGATGCAAAAAATATTTTCAAAAAGTGCAAAAAAAAAATTGAAAAAGTGCAAATAAAATGTAAATTTTTTGAGCTCTCAGTTGCGTAGAGTAACCGTTTTCCTATCATTATTTTATATTAATAAGCGAATATTTGTNTCAAAAGATGCAAAAAATATTTTCAAAAAGTGCAAAAAAAAAATTGAAAAAGTGCAAATAAATGCAAATTTTTTGAGCTCTCAGTTGCGTAGAGTAACCGTTTTCCTATCATTATTTTATATTAATAAGCGAATATTTGTGCGGAATCACAAAAATTCTGCGAGAAAATTAAACTCTTCAATTAGTAAAGTTAAGATAGAATGCGTCGATTGCTGTTTTTCTACACAGTTTTCGCAATGGCGCATAAAAGCTGCACTAATAAAAGGTGATGAGTCACTCAAAAAAATTAACTATAATCAGTTTACTAATTCTTTCTTTAATCTTGCTCATAAACTAAGGAACACGCATGTGTCTAGTCTAATTTATAATTCAATTAACGGAATTTCTTGGCGGTTAAATAAAAACAATTCTTTAAGATTTTCAGGTTTTAGAAAGAAAAGTCTTTTGAAAGATTTTGGGATATCACTAAACTGCACTTTTTGCCCATCTGCCACTCTATTAGATTTGTATTTTCAACCTTAATTCTATTGTTAAGTAGTTGCACTTAAATTATTTTTAGATTCAAAAATAACTCTGGGACAGCGCAGAAACCCAAAAACGTACGCGGTTTAGCAACACGCAGATTTTTGTAAATTTTGAGAAAGTCTACTTTTTGACACTATTTGTTACGAACAGGTAATACAACTTATGGTGGTATAGCACATGCAATGACTTTGGGCGTATAACTGACGAAATAATCCATAATTTTATTCGGTTAGATGAATCCAATTTTGAAGACAATTATTATTTCATTTGTCTAAATATTTTGTAGTGTTTTTATTTACTTTTTAATGAGGCTTTTTGTTTTTAGTAAAATTTTTTAGTTTTCTAGCAAGATATTTACCGTTTTTTAGTCGAAATGGGTTGATCATTTAGTTTTTTCTCTCAAGTTTTATAAATCTTTACCAAGACTTTTGTCTTTTTTAGCAAAATTTTGGCCGTTTTTTTTTGCAAAAATTTAAGAAAAAAGTTTATTTACATTTTAATAATGCATTTTAATGCAAATTAGTGCATTTTTTTCAAAAGATGCAAAAAGAGCAAAAAAATTTAACGTCTTTCGACGTCATTCCTAATGATTCGTGGAGATCCAGATTATGGGGTAGACGAGGGTGGAAAGTGGAAGTGCAAAAAGGTGCAGAAAGTGCATTTGGTTGTTCTTGCTAGTTAAGAAATGGAGTAATTAGGACTTCTTTAAACACAATTACAATTGAAGGGTCTAGTGCAGAAAGAGCACTTGTTGATTTCAAACTTTTTAAAAATTCGGTTTCCATTAGGAACAAATATGTAAAAGTAAGACCTGACTACAAAGGTTTGTTGAAACGTATTTAGTAACAAAATAATTATACGGTTTCAATGAAGAACAAACCACCTACCTCGGAATTAAACTTTGTTTACAATTGAATACTAAAACATTAAGCAACACCATTATATTGGCAAAAGCTTATTTACATATTATGAAATGTGTTCAAGCTCAGAGTTCAATGACCTCTTACTCTTCCTTTCCACATCATTATTACGGAAAGCAATGTAATTGGTCGATTCATTCAGACTTTAGATCTTGAGCAGAGAAACTAACACAAGAAAATCAAAACCTTAAAAAAAATTTAATGAGACATAAAATTAGCGACGTTTTTTCTGAAATTTGTGGGAATATCCGATACAGAGCGGATCCGACACAATTGAATGAAAATTTGAACAATTTTGCTCCTAATTATGATGAAGATAATGTGACATGCTGCATTATGGGCCATCACTTTGATTTTTAGTGCTCACGAAATGTCAGTTGTCGGAATAGGCTTGACCAGGACAAATGGGGCGTTTTTGGACGTTTAGTTTAGCCATTTGACCTCATTAGTATCTAGAGATGAGGATATGTCATCAAATTTATTTATTTTGACATAGTCAAATGAGGTAATATTTGCACAGTTAAATGCCACTGCACCATTCTTGCCGTTCCTGTAGTAGTGCAGTTTGACATGAGCGTTCAAACGATTTCCAATTTAACTAAGTTCAAAAATTTTATATTTCCTGACCTCAAGTGGTGACGAATAAGGTGAACATTAGTACATTCTTGTTTGATTTGGTAGCCTTCCAAAGATATTCTGTTTGCCTTTGTGTAGTCTATTCCGATATCTGATCTTAGGTGTTCCTTACAGGATTAACAAAGCGATCTCCCACAACGAAACTTGTCTCATCATTTTCAGCATAATTAAGAGTGCATATGATAAAATTTTTATCCAATAATGTCGCATCCGCAAAACCCCACGTATTTGTTTCAAAATATTTACAACCAAGTTTAACTGCTTCCAATTGGAAACGGAAATTTTTGAAAATTAAAAATCAACAAGTGCTCTTTCTGCACTAGACCCTTCAATTAAATCACTTATCAAAAATTTGGTAACTTTAATTCTTATTTGAGTGAGTAGTGCGACATTTGTCAAAAAGTCAGGAATTTCGGTAAATAATACGTCCATCGATAAGAAAAGTAGCACAGATTACCGTAGAGTAATAAGACTATAATAACTAGAGAGCATTACAAGATAAAACTAAAAAATAACAGAATACACATGAGGGTATTGAGTGACAAATCTGGTCAACAAAAGTTACGCCCGATTTATACTTAATGTCATTCGTCCTTCATTCGAATGAAATGCAGTATGATTCATGAATTTTTCAACAAATTTTGCAAAAATCTTAACTGTCAAGGTAAATTAGATTGCAAAATTTGCTACAAAATTCATCAATCATACTGTATTTCATTCGAATGAAGGACCAATGACATTAAGTATAAATCGAGCGTTACCCGTTACCATGAAAACTCTTCTGTAACTAAAATATCGCAGAATTAACCATAACAATACCAACAGTGCTCTGCAAAAATTTTTGGGTTTAATTAATAAGACTTTCCTTATGTGTTTTATTTTTTTATTCAGTTTCTTCTTTTCCTTGCTTAATTAAGCATAATCGTTGCTTAATTAGCTGGCGACGTAAAGTAATTTGAGCATGACTCGTCTACAAATGCTACCCTGACAATCCCTGGCTGCCATTTCGGTATTTCCCTTTACTACAAACAAAAACGTCAAGTGTAAGGCGTTTAACTTTATAACACCAAGAGTACTTTTGTCTTATGACTCAATGTCACAATATGAACAATTTTACTGAAATCAAACGCAAATATTTTTTTAATTTGCAACAAATTGGTGTCAATGAACTTACGACAATCAGACGAAAGATAGAGATGGCCTACAGATGGCAAATTGCTGGAGGTACAGTAGTCGACGGATATAAGTTAGTTTTCGAAGATGTGGTTTTGAACCAGCCTATAGGATTTAGCATGGAAGAATAATTTGTTATAATATCATATTGGTTATAAGGCCCAAATTTTTGCTTTAACAACGATGGTCTTATATCCGTCGACTACTATAATTACGAGAGTTAATTTGATGTCTCCAAGGTTTGACTAATTACTTCAGAGATACACATGAAGAATTGAAGATTGGCAATACATAAAATAAGTTTGAATATTGATAACAACAAAGTTCATACATTTTCTGGAGTAAATGACATCACGCTACAACAATTTGAATATTCATAGTGCGGGAAGTTTCATAAGCCAATTAATTTTCACTATTGTATTCTAGTGTAAAGTTGCAATTTATGGTAAAGGGTCTGTTGATCGGCTTGTCACTCAATGCCCTCCCGTGTATTCTGTTATTTTTGAATTTCATCTTGTAATGTTCCCTCTAGTTTTTATAGCATCATTATCCTAAGCAGATTACTCATCTGAGATCCATTTTTGGTAGCCCAATTGAATTTTGTAAAGATGTTAGTAAGGTCAATTTATGATCAAATGGAGAATTTTTTATTTAAATGAACCGCTATATAAACTTTTTTTTGAAATTTTTAGTTGATTGTAATAATCAAAGGTACGACCTACAGCTTCGCCGTATCCCACTCAAGCTTCATAAGATCAGTTTAGTCAACTTCATTAGTTAAACTACAGTAAAGCTCGGCTATAATAATTTATGACTGTGGAAGCACTTTTATTTTAAACGATGTGCACTATTGACAATGGAAGTACTTATTTTAGACGATATTCACTGTAAGAGAGGCTTTCAAACTGAATTTCCTATTTTACTGGCCTAATAAGAGATATTTTCGGATTCACTATACCATTAATTTTGTTGCATAAACTTATTATAGCTAGGTTCTACTGTATATAATTGTTACAGTCAGAGTTTGTTAAAACTGGTTTTGGATATAGCAACAAACCTATTATAATTTAAAAAAATTGCATATTCTTTATTCTTAGGAAACTTATAACATTAAACTTATCAGTTATAACAACACTTCCACTATAACAAAGTCATTTTACTGAATAATTCTAAATTTGTGTCCTATATAACAACAATCGTCAAAAATTCAGACTTTTACGATAATTTTTCTGCCCTCATTTGTGATTTTACATCTAAGGTTTTTTTAATATTCTTATACAAGTCGAAATTGACTTACGTTAAACAATGTTTCATACAAATCATGATCTAAAGTGGGGATTTTTGGTGACAAAGAGCCCAAGGAGCTAACACCATAAAGCAAACTAAAATTTTTGTACTTATTTCACACTTTTCCCATATGATTCTTTTATATAACATATGTTGTTATATCCAATATGATAACAGCCTGCTAAAACAACCAAATTTAACGACTCCAAATGTTCTCTTAACAAGTTCCCAACTCATCTCGATATAAGTTGATAAAGAGTCAATTAAATTGGTAAATGATCAGTGATTTCTATTGGAAATTTGATGCTGAATCGAAGGCGTTAGGTCCCAGCTCTCCAGGTGGTCATAATATAAAGATATATGCACAAACCCACGACAAACACATTTTTCCACGAAATTATTTAATACACTTTGACTGGTTATTTCGATATAGCCTGATATGTTATGAGACTTAAAACGAGGTATCTTAAAACCCCAATTGATACCCACTTTGCTTCTATCAGAATTCATAATTTCAAACCATGCTATTATTTGGGACCATGCTGCTATTTCTTCTAGTCAATAATTCCAAAGATATTTTCATTGAAATCTATTTTAAAAATATACGCGACTGGGACAATAAATGATAAAAAATTAATTTTATTAAGACTACATAACAAAATATTATTATAACATTTGTTTAGTTTGCAATTTGCCAGACAAATGTGATAGATTTAAACTTCTGTGACGCATAGATTAATAATATAAAGTAATGTTTTGCATTAATTAATCATATTGTGTTAAATGAAATGTTAATAAGTAGTAATGTAGACATAATTCCAATGTAAATACAAAGCAGTATTTACGCACAATAGCAAAATACATGAATTAATGTTACTAAAATTTAAAGTATTTCGTAATTAAATTATAGATATTACAACAAATTGTATATAATAAAATAACTAGACTAATGCAACACATAGTGAATCCAAAATTACACTTCTTTGAAAGCTTCATTATACGTAACAAACATTCAATTCTAATGTCATTTTTATTGTGTATAATATTCCTCAAGTTCATGGAATTTTCATAACGCACTGAATAACTTGTATTAATCAAGAAATATGTAAATTTTTGTTCTGCAGGACTTTATTTCATTCACTGGGTAGGTTTTTAGGACTAAAAGATAAGAAAAAAGAAAGAATCAAACCAAATCCAATATTAGAACTGGTCTACAAGAGAGCCAAATCAATGAGTCTTAANAATGTTTTGCATTAATTAATCATATTGTGTTAAATGAAATGTTAATAAGTAGTAATGTAGACATAATTCCAATTTAAATACAAAGCAGTATTTACGCACAATAGCAAAATACATGAATTAATGTTACTAAAATTTAAAGTATTTCGTAATTAAATTATAGATATTTCAACAAATTGTATATAATAAAATAACTAGACTAATGCAACACATAGTGAATCCAAAATTACACTTCTTTGAAAGCTTCATTATGCGTAACAAACATTCAATTCTAATGTCATTTTTATTGTGTATAATATTCCTCAAGGCCATGGAATTTTCATAACGCACTGAATAACTTGTATTAATCAAGAAATATGTAAATTTTTGTTCTGCAGGACTTTGTTTCATTCACTGGGTAGGTTTTTAGGACTAAAAGAAAAGAAAAAAGAAAGAATCAAACCAAATCCAATATTAGAACTGGTCTACAAGAGAGCCAAATCAATGAGTCTTAANAAGAAAAAAGAAAGAATCAAACCAAATCCAATATTAGAACTGGTCTACAAGAGAGCCAAATCAATGAGTCTTAAGGAATTAGGAGTAATAGCAAAGAAATCTGATATGGAAGTGAGGGATATACAAAGATGGATGCGAAGACGACTTGCTATGGACAAGCCAACACTTTTGGCAAAATTTTCAGAATCGGGGTAATTATATACATGAATTAGTTGAGTTGAGGTCTACAACATTATTATTTTTTATTGTTTAGTGAAATTTGATTGTTAGATGGCGGTTAGTTTGCTACGCAGGATACCTCTCACTTGGTATATTTGTTCTTTGGGACAAAGCATGGGTGTGGGAAATGGATAACTGTTGGATAGGATTTCCACATGTGAGAACCTATCAGTTATACAACAAATTAACCCACTCCTATGAAAAAAAAATTTTTTTAATTATATTTTGAAGGAATTATCTTCAGATATATGGTGGTTCTATATGCTCGAATCGTCTTTCTATTGGTCACTGATGATTTCACAATTTGCTGACTATAAGCGAAAAGATTTTTGGCAGATGTTTCTTCACCATTTGGTCACACTTTTTCTACTTGCATTCAGCTGGACATGCAATTTCACAAGGATCGGAGTCATAGTTGCAGTTCTGCACGATGCAGCTGACCCACTATTAGAGGTAAATTATATTAATTGCATTTAGTGAATAGATGGTTGATATTTGAGTTGTGTTAGTTGTAGTTATAAAGTTGTGCAATATAAAGTTGTTATGACCAAGATGCAAGATTTGTTTCTTGACATATCAAGAAGATGAAGGAACTGTAAAAATTACACTTGGAAAAATCACACTCACTGATACCAATGTGATTCTATGTTTAACTATAAACCGGGTAATGGGGTTTAATGGAGATTTATTCATTTCAGACATCAACAAATTTAGGATTAGGAATTGATTAATACTGTTTGATTCCGAAAGTAGTTTCTGGTAATGCNCTGTTTAACTATAAATCGGGTAATGGGGTTTAATGGAGATTTATTCATTTCAGACATCAACAAATTTAGGATTAGGAATTGATTAATACTGTTTGATTCCGAAAGTAGTTTCTGGTAATACAATTTACATTATTAAAGGGTTAGCCATTAATTTTTATTCCCTTGTGGTAGCCGAATGATTTTCAAACAGTAATTTTTCGAATTTATAAATTTTAGGTTAAAACATAGTAATAACAGTGCTTCATTAAGTAATCTGTTAAATTGCTATTATTGACATCCATAAAATTGTTTCTATTTTACAGTTTGTCAAGTTATCAATGTATGCTGAAGCTGATGCCATCTCAAATACAAGTTTTCTCATTTTCATGCTGGTTTGGATAGTCACACGACTCATAATTTATCCCACATTTGTACTCCACAGGTAAAATCTTCAACAAATTAATCCAAATTTTGAATTTTTGTTTCACACTATTGAAACTTTTTGAAACTAAGTTTCAATAAGTAAGTCACTAAGTCACTAAGTTTAAAGTAAGTCCAAATCTTTTTTTCCAGTACGTTTTTCCGTGGTCACAAACTCCTCTCAATGGTTCCAATATACTACGTCTTCAATACATTGCTCATGATAATATTTCTACTCAACATATTCTGGACGTACTTCATTATGAAAATGGCTGTCAAAGCTTTGGGGAAGGGAGAGGTTAAAAAAGACGCGAGGAGCTCATCCGACGAAGATGATGGCGCCACAGATTCAAGTGGAGAAGTTGCCGCTCCTCAAGAAATGAAATGAAAAAAAAAATGCTCAATTTTTCAAAACAAAATTTAAGTAGGTTGTCTTGGTCAAAAACCTCGAAAAGACAAACGGAATTCCATTTATTATTTAAAGAAATAGATTTACTGTTATTTAAGTCCGACAGAGTTTTGTAATGGTGGTTGTCAATTTCTCAAAAATGATTTTCCTAATAGTTTGAATTAAAGAATGTATTCTCAGTTGGATTTATTTACTGTAAACAGTAATGCTATATCAGGAGAGCCAGAAAGCATTTATTTTGAGCATTTTAATAATTTAGGTCATTTGGCTTTTGACGAAGAAATTGAACTGGTTGAGAAAAATTAATAGCAATAATGGGTTCGGTAAATAAACAAGGGTGTTGCCAAGGTTTCCTAATACTCAACAGAATTTTTTGTATGCCGTTGCAACAAGAATTATATGTCAGTTCTCCTCAGAGGAAACTCTTACACTTCTTAATTATTAACCAAGTGAAGTGAAGTTTAAGATTTTTATGATATTAAAATATCCATCTGTCTTTTCGAATATTAATGTTTTAATATAGGTATATAGGTATAATTTTTGCTATTCACCACAAACAGTAAAGTTGGAGGGGTGTAAGCGATTACGGATGTGGCATCCGTAATAATTTATTTGCCTGGAACCTTATTTTGACAACATGTTGCCTCTCCGGAACATCAATATTTTATCATAATCTGTATTTGAATATTTGTTTGATAGTTTAACTGAAACTAAGGTCTTCCATACCATCGGAAAACTGTCTCTAGAAAAATTTACCAATTAATACGTATCCGTCCGTATATAAGGTACGTATTATAAGAGATATCTTTGTTTTAAGATGTCGTGAGTAGTACTATAATGCGCAATGTACAGTTGTAAAGTAATTAACTTTTGATGACATTAATGTCATCAAAAGTTAATTTATGGAATCATGATTTCATAAATTTCAATAAATACTCTAGCTAATACACACAATGGGAATATGCTCCAGAACACAGATGGAGTGCAATATACAATTGGCTTTATTTTATTAATGTTACCTTAGTTTACTACCTTTAACCTCATCAGTAGTCAAATCACGTCAAACAATTTAATTCTATTCCAATTAGACTGATGATTAATTTATGAAATTATTGTCAGAAGATGTGTTTTCTAATCTTATGCTTTCAATGATGCAAGGTACCCTAGGGTTACGATGTATAAAAGAATTATTTCAGTTATATTCATGACCGTTTGGATTGTTAAAATAAAATTATATCCCGTTTAAATTTTTAATTTAGCTGAATCAATGTTTCGCGTCAGTTTTTTTTTTCAAACATATTTAGAAAAGTCATAATTGGGTAATCAAATCAAAATAGGTGTTTATATTAGTAATTATTATGTCAAAAAAAGTAAAAACAAGTATTGGTAAGCATCATACTAGTATATCATACTCGAGTGTATTTCTTTGTATAATGCATCATGAATACCTTCAACTTCTTTTCATTTGTTAATAAAGATTTGCTACAGATTTTTATTATTATCATTGACATAGTGAAGGAATAATACTTTTGTCCATTTTAGTTATTATTTTTCATGATATTGTATTATATGTGAATGAACCGGTTTTAGCTTTGCATCCGTTAAACAAGTCATTTGTTCTGCTTACTGTTCATTTTTACGCACAAGGTTGCGATCCCCATGCTGAGAATTGATAGAAGTGTAAAAATACCTTCCATTGTTGTTTATATTTTAGTTTGATTTTTATAAATTTCTGAGTTTATTTCAAATAAGAAATGGTGAACAAGCATTATCTGCCTTCAGAAAAAATAAATGTCTCAAACACGCATGCAGTTTGTCAATAATGTACAACGGACGGTTTGATACAGGCACATTATTAATCACGAAGCTGGAAGAGTTTATAACATCGTCGTGTCCTTCAGTCTGTCTGGACGCAATCACGAAACTTTACTAGCCGAAATCATAGCAGCCATTTTTCCTTCTTTTGAAAGTGAGAGTAATTGTAGTGTGAACTCAAAATAATAACTTTGACCTTCAGTGAAGTGAAACATAATTTATTTTNAAAGTGAGAGTAATTGTAGTGTGAACTCAAAATAATAACTTTGACCTTCAGTGAAGTGAAACATAATTTATTTTTTTTTTTTCAGAAATTAAAAAAAACGCATTGGGTGTCAAAATTTGATCAGGATTTTTGAAAAATTTGTTAATTTAAGAAATATCCGAATCCGGGCATTATTAAAATCTTGGATTACAAAGCAAACTTGATCAATTGAAATGGAAATAATTACAAATGATTACAAATACATGTCAGAAATTTTAGAAAAAAAAATTAAATTGGAAAATACCCAGGTAAATATCCGAATTCGGATTTTTATAAAAAATTTCGGCAAAGAAACTAAACTTCACTAATTTGGATGAGGAAAATTATGATTGGGCACTAAATTACGTGAGAAATATTTCAAAATTATTCATTTTGGAGAATACCCAAATCCGGGTATTATTAACTTCTCCGGGTTAGAAACTAAACTTCACCAATTTGGATGGAAAAAATTATGATTGGGTACTAAATTACGTCTGGAATTTTGAAAAATTATTCATATTGAAGAATATCCGAATCCGGATATTAAAAAATTATCCGAGTTAGAAACTAAACTTCACCAATTTCGATGAAAAAATTTATGATTGAGTACTAAATTAAGTCAGCAATTTTGGAAAAGTTTTCATTTGGGATAATACCCGAATCCGGGTGTAACAAAAATTCTCGGGTTAGAAACTAAACATAACCTATTTGGATGGAAATAATTACGATTGGATACCTATTTACGACAAAAAATTTCAAAATTAATTCAATTAAAAATACTAGAGTACGAGATAATCAAAATTGAGTGAAAAATATGTAGCCAAATCCAAAAAATACAAGTTTCGCCGTAGTGTCCTTTTTTGAAACTTACATTTACAATATGTTGCAATAATTTTTAATAATTGTCCTTAACATCTTAGTCTGTAACCCTGTCTGTTCACAGTGCCCGGATTCGGGTATAATCCAAATTCAGTACCCAATCATAACTTTTCCATCCAAATTGGTTAAGTTTAGTTACTTACCCGGAGAATTTTCTAGTACCCGGATACGGGTATTCTTCAAAATTCCTGACGTAATTTAGTGCGCAATCATATTTTTTTCCATTCAAATTGGTGAAGTTTAGTTTCTAACCCGGAGAATTTTATAATACCCGGCTAATCTCCAAAATGAATAATATTCCAAAATTCCTGACGTAATTTAGTGCCCAATCACAATTGTTTAACATCCAAATTGGTGAAGTTTAATTTCTATGCCGAAATTATTTTATAAATACCCGAATTCGGGTATTTACCTAGGGTATGTTCCAAATTAAATTTTTTTTTTCAAAACTCCTGACAAAATCTATCATCCATTCGTAATTATTTTCATCTTAATTGGTCAACTTTACTTTGTAACCCGGGATTTTGATAATCCCAGGGTTTGGGTATTTCCTAAATTAAAATTTTTTTCAAAAAATCCTGAACAAATTTTGAAACCCAATACTTTTTTCTAATTTCCGAAAAAAGCAAAAATTAATAATTTTTCACTTCACTGAGGGTTTAAGTTATATTTTGAGTTTACACTATATTATTACTCTTACTTTCGGAAGAGGGGGAAATGGCCGCTATGATTTCGGCTAGTGATCACCGAATCAATTCATTTGTGATTGATCAGATAATCAATTCACCTGTGAAATGATGTTACAGACACGTAAATTAATTAATTAAAAACAAAACAAAAAAGAATGAGAATATCTGGCTCTAGAGTTTTAAAAAATCTCACAAATTAGACTCGTGCGACAATTTTTGACCTAAGGGTAGGTAACTAAGCTTTTCTAAGAAATAATTGTCAGTAAATTCAGCAGTTCAAAATGTGTGAAATTGTGTGAAATACAATCAATTTTTGATTTTCTACAAAACCATTTAACAAAAATTTCGCCTTCTTATTCGATTAACTTTATAATATNACAATCAATTTTTGATTTTCTACAAAACCATTTAACAAAAATTTCGCCTTCTTATTCGATTAACTTTATAATACATATATGAAAAATCTGAAACCCATCAGCTCTCAGGATTTACATTAACTTAAAACGTAATGATGATTTCCATCATTACGTTTTTGAATTGTGACCTAAAAAACAATATTTCAATGTTTCAATTTAAGTAATGCATGAATCCAGCCTAGAGTGGTCTGAAGACATATTTTCTCATTTTGTCGTTTGGGTTAAGCGGTGTGCTATGTTTACATGGATCGGTGCCATTCCTTGAGCTAGACTAAATATCTACCACTGGTACAAGAGCTGTTTCTGTTGTTTTTTTCAGTCCATAAACACTTTGACTAGGCCTGTATCTTCGTAATTAGGAGTCTAGACCGATGCCGATAAGGTNACAATCAATTTTTGATTTTCTACAAAACCATTTAACAAAAATTTCGCCTTCTTATTCGATTAACTTTATAATATATATATGAAAAATCTGAAACCCATCAGCTTTCAGGATTTACATTAACTTAAAACGTAATGATGATTTCCATCATTACGTTTTTGAATTGTGACCTAAAAAACAATATTTCAATGTTTCAATTAAGTAATGCATGAATCCAGCCTAGAGTGGTCCTAATACATATTTTCTCATTTTGTCGTTTGGCTTAAGCGGTGTGCTATGTTTACATGGATCGGTGCCATTCCTTGAGCTAGACTAAATATCTACCACTGGTACAAGAGCTGTTTCTGTTGTTTTTTCAGTCCATAAACACTTTGACTAGGCCTGTATCTTCGTAATTAGGAGTCTAGACCGATGCCGATAAGGTTTTCCCAACAAAGTAATATAAATGTCAATAGCTCACATCCATTCAATGGTTTAGTGAAAGTAAGCATAGAGGGACGTGGGGTAAGACTCAAATCTACTTCTGAGGAGGTTTGAGCTAGATCCAGTAAAAACTGTCTGTCATGTGAACACATCTCTGTAGAAAACACCACTAAAACTGTTTCGCAGTCTTTTACCCTTCTTCCCTTTCCTCTTGATAGGGAGAAATCGAAAGTCAATTAAACACTAAACAAAATAAAGTAATGCATGTTGGATTACTAGCACAATTTTGAAACAATAAAAAACTAAAACTCCAAAATATGTTGTAAGAATATACTTGTAGTACACTAAGCTAATCCTCAACCACATCAGCAATTAAGACTTATATCAACCTTTGATTTTCATCATTAATTTTTTGAATTGTGACCTTTACAAAAAAATTTTAATGTTACAATCAATGCATGTTGGATTACTAGCACAACTTTTATTTTTATATTTCGCGGTTTCTACGGGTTGCTCCCATTTTTAATATTCCCCTGCTATGATTCATTTTTTTTTGGTCTTTCTACATCATCTGAGCGTGTTCACCAACTCTTTTTAAATTGACATTTTTTTTTGACATGAATAATAATAATTAGTCAAGGTTTCAAAAATAACTGGTATGTTTTTTCGGTTTTATTCTGTATCATAATGCAAAAGTTTCATTTCGTTTTGTTTTTGGGCTATTACGAAAACTAAGCAACAAAAAATATCCATGAAATAAAAACAAAACGATTAGGGTATCTAACAACAAAAGTTCTGAGCTAAAAACTAAACAAAACGCATAGGGTAAAAATAAATTAGCAATTTTGGAATCATTAATTTTTTTTTGCACATTTTGAACGGTAAGGGACATAAAAAATTGCTTTCTGATGTGCGGTTTAAAATTTATCAAAGTTGCATAATCTTGTTGAAGGAATAAAATTTTTGTCAGGACGGCGTCACTGCAAGTTGTGTGGTTTGCTCGCTAAGTATTTAAATTCAGCATTAGTGGTCCCTGGCGTTCGGTTCAAATGATTTANCAAGTTGTGTGGTTTGCTCGCTAAGTATTTAAATTCAGCATTAGTGGTCCCTGGCGTTCGGTTCAAATGATTTGAAATTTTGCATAGTATTTCTTTTATCATTCTAAGTAATGTTTAGATAGGAGAAAAAGCGATGCATTCATTACTGAAGCTACCAGTAGGTGCCGAGTGTTAATTCTAGTCCAACTTAACAACATAGTAACATTCGGTACACTCTGATGTCCTAATTAGCAATAACATGGTTTTAACCCCCATTTAAACGTTACCAGAATGATCCAAGGAACAAATGTTCAAATTTTCAAGTCGTTTGAATCATGTTGTAAGCAGAGCTAATGAAAATTTCACAGTTATCTTGCAGATAAACCGCGCAATTCCAACTGACATCGTAATGACAAAANCAAGTTGTGTGGTTTGCTCGCTAAGTATTTAAATTCAGCATTAGTGGTCCCTGGCGTTCGGTTCAAATGATTTAAAATTTTGCATAGTATTTCTTTTATCATTCTAAGTAATGTTTAGATAGGAGAAAAAGCGATGCATTCATTACTGAAGCTACCAGTAGGCGCCGAGTGTTAATTCTAGTCCAACTTAACAACATAGTAACATTCGGTACACTCTGATGTCCTAATTAGCAATAACATGGTGTTAACCCCCATTTAAACGTTACCAGAATGATCCAAGGAACAAATGTTCAAATTTTCAAGTCGTTTGAATCATGTTGTTGGCAGAGCTAATGAAAATTTCACAGTTATCTTGCAGATAAACCGCGCAATTCCAACTGACATCGTAATGACAAAANGCAGAGCTAATGAAAATTTCACAGTTATCTTGCAGATAAACCGCGCAATTCCAACTGACATCGTAATGACAAAAGTTGCACTACTTCACGAACTTAACAAGGACATTTCATTTTCATAATTTTTAAGCGGCATGTCAGAATAAGTTTTCGCATGCTCCTCTACCTTTCAAATCGTAAATGCTACAAAGTAAACTTTAAAACACAATCTTTTAATCTCATGTGACTTTGTCAATGACTGCTTCAATAAATATTTTTGAAGTTTTCTTGAACGTAGCAATATTTGAAAACTAAATACCAGACAAAATGAAAGTTTTCTGAAAATAAAAAAGCAAATTTAGCACAATTCTATCAATTGTAATACTCAGTTGTGGGATAAACTATGGTTTTCAATAACTTTGTGGTTGCAAAGGCTCTGGCTATCCGCAACATTCACATTTAATTTGCAATTTCATTGCTGAAAGTGTAGATGTGGATTCAATTAAGTCTCTAAGTTGCTAATTGCCTTGCCGAAAGATTTTTGTTAATTGTCAAAACAAATTTTGTTAAAAATTTAAAACTAAAATGCAAGCCTTAATATTTAACCTTTAAAATAGAGTAGTCTACCTACTTAAACTAGATTAAAAATAGTAACACGTTGAATTGCATTGTACTCAGAAAAGCTATCGAAACTTAGCATTATTATGCAGTTTGAATTTAACACACGTAGGGTTTCAGAATTAATGAATAGTTTATTACATTAATCCTTCTAATTTTTGTGGTTAAACTGAAGTATAGAACTTTAAAATAAAAATTTAACTTAAAAAGTTTAAATCGACTATTCGTCACTTATGAATAAGTTTAAGTTCTCTGAGTTAAGGTAAAAGAGACGAGAAAGAAAAATTTCATCGCTAAATTTGTTTTCTCTAATCATTCTCGAGTTGCTTAGATGAACATAAAATTGAATAATCTATTCGTCCGCTAGAGGATTACTCAAGAAACGGATAAGTGAAAGTGACCACTAAACCAAGGGTAAGTAATGAGGACCAGTAAACGGAAAAAATTAATTCAGTTTAATAAAATCTTTGATTAATATACTAATAATGGAAACGAGTTTTGAAATAATAAATTTTGCGTATTGTTTTTCAAACGTGTCTGGTGAAAATTTTGTTCGAATAAGTTGTGCAGTCAGTTTCATCAATCTATTATTTTTTCAAGTTACTCGTGGGTATAACCATATTTGATCCACTCGGGCATATTTGCGGTTGGGCAAATGAATAAACCGGGCTCCGTTGTGTCAAACTCTGCTCTTCCACACCAGAGAAGTTTTTTGGAGATAGAAAGCAACTGAAGACGAAAGACTAGTCTTTTTGTAATTTCAACAAATAGCTCAAAAACTTTTATAAGCAAACAACGCCAGTTTCTCTAACCATGGATTCAAATCCAAAAACTTCATTTTTAAACGCTATATTTACATATCTTTGTTATTTTGTTATTTTAATAGTAGGTTATACAAATGATTTTATTCGACCGGAAACTTCTCGAGAGAAGCATAGAACTGTAAGTAATAAGACTCAATAAGAAATAAAAGCAAACAACTGAATTTATTTTATTTTAGGGATATGCTCCACTCTATGGAAATTTTGAAGGATTTTACTCCAGACATGTATTCCGAAAAGTTCGAAATTGTTGGTTCATTCCCGTCACAAGTGTTCCAGGGAATCATATAACTATCATGGAGCGGATTACACTGGACAATGGTAGAACGTTTAGGTATGTTAATTGATTTAGTTATAGTCTCAAAGTATTCAGATTAACAAAAAAAAAATTATGAACGATCTCGGTGATCAACAAAACTTAAAATTCTACCTTAATTTTTACATGTAATTTTAACTTTATCACCCTTTTGGGGTAAAATATGTCCATTAGAAATTAGAAAATGAATACTATTCCTTTGCATATAGTTATATCTTATTTTGAAAATCTATTTCTAATTGAGGATATTTGAAAGACTTAGTTCAGCAAATGTTTGCTGTAGGCAGTTTCGATTCAATATGACACTGGGTGAACTTAAACGTTTAGTGGAATAAACTTGGAAGAATGGTGGTACAAAACTTTGTAATAGTTCAACGGTAGAACGAGTATTGCATTTAATTTTAGAGAAACGGAGTCAAGTAAGTCCTAATCTTATAGATGAAATGAGTATTGAGTTAATTGAGAAAATGTAAATCCCTAATATTCATGTCAAAATTAAGTTTCTATTATTTACAAAAAAAAAATTGTTCTTTACAACGAAAATAACATTATTTGATAAACTGTACAAACTGCACGAAAACCTCAGCATCTTGCTTCGACTTCTGAAACCCTCTCGAAATGTTAATAATTTTTTTAAGCATTATTAATACAGTTGATTAAAAAACATTGTTCTTTCTGTAGAACTTATCTGCAACAGTCATAATCTTTAATTTTTTAGCAAGTAATATATTGGATAATTGGTCAAACATGTGCCAAGAAAATTAATATTTCAAATTTGGCAAATCGGAGATGAGTTGTTAACTATAGTCAAATGTAATTGACGGAATATTAATTTTTAAATTTTGTTGCATAATCTTTAAAGATAGACTAGACATATATAATAAATCAAGACCACTAATGTACTAATATACATGTTTCCCGATGCAAAATTAAGTAGGAGGAATGCCAAGATTAAAATTTATTCCGATTGAGTGATAATTTTAACTTGCGGGGGACAAAATCAAGTGTCAACAAATATTCCCAACATCGAAAATGGTGTGTATGTAGTAAAAGTTAGACAAAAATATTAAATCCGAACAGTCACCACCAATTTTAAAGGAAANGAAAATGGTGTGTATGTAGTAAAAGTTAGACAAAAATATTAAATCCGAACAGTCACCACCAATTTTAAAGGAAAACAATTTTGAAGGATTAGCGTATAATGGAAAATTTAATTTTCTTTTCAAAACTTTTCATTTTCATGTTCCAANAAAATGGTGTGTATGTAGTAAAAGTTAGACAAAAATATTAAATCCGAACAGTCACCACCAATTTTAAAGGAAACAATTTTGAAGGATTAGCGTATAATGGAAAATTTAATTTTCTTTTCAAAACTTTTCATTTTCATGTTCCAANAAACAATTTTGAAGGATTAGCGTATAATGGAAAATTTAATTTTCTTTTCAAAACTTTTCATTTTCATGTTCCAAGAACTGCACCACGTTGAAAAGATTTGTTTATGCTCTCTTATTCGCTTTATTTCTCAAAATACTTTCTTACGTTTCAATAGTTAACATACTAAAATTAAATACAATTTAAAGACAACATGAATCATTTACAAGATTCTGAAAGTTTCTTGATGTTGATAAAAAGCATGTTGATAAAAATAGTCACAAACCATAAATAATTTATGGTTTGTCAAGCCGTGGTTTCGAAATATTGTGGTTACGCATAGAAAAATAAATACGAGTTCCTGATGGTCGGAAATTAAATGTCGTGTCGATTTTCAAACATCGTTTGTTTAATTATAAAAGATGTTGAATATAAAAGGTTGAATTGAAGCAAAAGGCCACTTAGACAATGAAAATTTTGCCAAAGTGATGCAATTTGTAATTCTTTATGAAAATTCTTCATATTATGAGTATGGATATTGTTCATAAAACATTTTGTCGTTAAAATCAACATTCATCATGCCAAGACACATGGAAAGTAAAAATATTTCCAGATATCTAATTTTTATTTCATTAAATGCAAATTAGACTTTGGTAAACAACTGTAATTGTTAGACATCGCAGGATTTGTTTGTCTTCAATTTTATTGCAATAGAAATTTCAATAGGAATCGCTTACTCAGACGTTTATTCGGATGATGGATTACAAGACGTGGTTTATTGATTTGATTGCTGTTGTGCTAGACCAAAGAAATAAATTTTTAGTGTGAGAGAATGTATCTTATAATCAGTAGAAGCTCTATCAGTTAAACGGGCTTCACCTGAAACAATTCTACACTNTGTGAGAGAATGTATCTTATAATCAGTAGAAGCTCTATCAGTTAAACGGGCTTCACCTGAAACAATTCTACACCGTAAAACTTATAAAGACGCTTTGAAATTGGAGGGATTACATAATAGATGTAGTATTTTTATTACATCTACCCGTCATTCAAAACGACTACATTTGTCATCCAATTCTCTACACAAATAGTAAAGGTATACCCTTCAATGTGATACGTTGGTAAAAATTCGTATTTGAGAGAGTCAAACCACCTTTTACGGACTTGGCGGGAAAAGCCTAGCCAATCAAACGACAATATCAGTTTCAAAATTTTAACCGGCTTGTTTTGTTTGTTTGCCAAGTTCGGTTAAACTAAATTTTATTCACTTTTGATGAGCATTTTGAATTTCCTGCGGATTTAATAAAATACTAATTTATGAACTTAGAAAGTGTCGTACTAATTCTTTTTGATAAGCAACCTCACAATACCGAAATTCATTTACCAAATAATTTTACCTACTTTAGTGAATTGAAAGGTGTACCCCCTAGTATGTATACTTTTTTTCCATTTTATTGTAATAACACTAATGAATAAAAGTTTGGAAAACAACAATCTTTGGAAACCGATATCGACTTTCAGTTTCCGACCATGATGATCGTGTATATATTTGACCATGCATTCCAAAAATATTCCAAAAACTCAACCCTATATCCCCTTCAAAAGCCNATGATCGTGTATATATTTGACCATGCATTCCAAAAATATTCCAAAAACTCAACCCTATATCCCCTTCAAAAGCCAACCTAATCACGTAACTAAATCCACTTAGTCGGTTTCGGTTGAAGTGAAGTTACACATTTAGTACTTAAGTATAAAGTATCACGTATTTACTCTCCAATGCGTGTTGACAATAAATTCAAGAAGCGTTGAGAAATTTCATAAAACTCATGTTTCAAGTTTTTACAACATGATTTAAGAAGCATATTGCCGTATGCAAAAAATCCATAAAAGTAATCAAGAATTTATTTAAAAGTAATAATCATAAGTATTAACTAATAAACGACGAGTTGAAGTTAGCATGCTCTGAAAGAAAGAAGATTGAAAAATGTGTGATTACNAAGTATTAACTAATAAACGACGAGTTGAAGTTAGCATGCTCTGAAAGAAAGAAGATTGAAAAATGTGTGATTACTTTTCAATAATATTTTCTGCTAACTTGATTGTAAATTAAGTAAGAGTAGTTCGTCTACATTTCAAATAGCATTGAATTAGAAGAATGAACAGTATTTCCTGTAATAGTGGAAAATTTCACTAGTTTATATATCCGTGTTAAGTTACAATCTATATCAACTATACAGATATGAATAGTGACAGCTACTGCTAAAAGTATTAAAGTACGCNGTGTTAAGTTACAATCTATATCAACTATACAGATATGAATAGTGACAGCTACTGCTAAAAGTATTAAAGTACGCATAGCTACTTTAGGACGTGATATTAGCTTCCACTTTTTCCTATTCGCAAATACAAATTTTCAAATCTATCTCATCATCCCAACAACTGTGATTAAATAATACCAATTTATTTGATTAAAAAAGTTCATTTTTTNTCAAATCTATCTCATCATCCCAACAACTGTGATTAAATAATACCAATTTATTTGATTAAAAAAGTTCATTTTTTTTAACTGTTTTTTGTTGCGTTTGAATTTTAGACACACAGGAAAGCTAAAGGAATGCATCAATCTCGGATCNTTTTTTAACTGTTTTTTGTTGCGTTTGAATTTTAGACACACAGGAAAGCTAAAGGAATGCATCAATCTCGGATCGTACAATTACTTAGGATTTGCAGAAAACAGTGGTCCATGTGCAGAAGAGTCAATTCAAAGTTGCAGAAACTTTGGACTTGCGGCTGTTGCTCCACGACTTGAAGCGGGAACATTAAGATTACACAAAGAGTTGGAAAAACTTACAGCTCGGTTCGTTGGTACTGAAGATGCCATCACATTTGGGATGGGGTTTGCTACAAATGTTTTGAATATACCATCCATTTTGGGAAAAGGATGTCTAGCAATTAGTGATGAAAAAAATCATGCATCTATAATTGTTGGATTACGACTCTCTGGTGCAACTGTCTGGCTATTTAAGCACAACGGTGGGTTTGAATCAGTAAAAAATTATTTAAACAAAAAAAGTCTATTCGTAGAAACCAAATTTGTCGACAAAATGGACTCTCAATCACTCAATCAGACTACCTTTGTTAAAATATAATTTTTCATTAATTCTCATTCAAGAACTCATCNNNNATGATCAACATGATTCCATTTTCACAGAAGATTTAAGATCACTTTTCAAAATAATTCCAATGGCTCTAAAACTGGCGAAAAAATTTAACCACTTTTTTTTTTTTTTTTACAAAATCAGAATTCCTTACAGTGTTGAACAAGTAAATACATTGCAAACCGCAAATTTTTTTTTAATCTCAAAGCTTGTATCTGAAAATTGATTAACTCATTTTAGAAATTCGAACTTTGCAGATAAAACAAAATTATATATTTTTTTGAATATTACCACCAGTGTAACCTCAGTGAATATCGTAAGCTGATAATATTCTTAGCCACTCTATTGCATATTTATACCGGGTGTGTTACAGTTACTGCCCCAATAAATTTCAATTCCAGACAATCTGATTCGGAAAAATTCTTTGAATATTTAAATCTGATTAGGAGGTTTTAAATGTTCAAATTTTCTTGGTTTACCAACTCTCAGACATCCGGTATAATTTACGCAGATATGTCACATCTTCATAAAAAGTTACGAGAAGGAATCATAAAAGGGCAACCACGGACTCATGCTGCATGGCGAAAAATTTGCATTTTTGTTGAAGGCGTATACAGCATGGAGGGTTCAATTGTACCACTACCTCAAATCATACAGCTTAAGAATAAGTACGGGGTATGTTTGTATATTTATTGCATCAGTTGAAGATAATCGCTAAGCTAGATGCCTTAAAGTCGGTCTGTATATATTTTTAGGCGTATATCTACGTCGATGAGGCACATAGTATTGGAGCAATTGGCAAAAATGGACGAGGAGTGGTGGATTATTTTGGTTTGAAGCCAACAGATGTGGATGTACTAATGGGTACATTTACAAAAAGCTTTGGCTCTTCAGGTGGATATATTGCAGGATCTCGAAAGTTTATTCATCAACTACGCCGGACGAGTCATGCACACTACTATGGAACAGCAATGTCACCACCTATTGCCCAACAAATTATTACCACAATGAAAATCATAATGGGTGAAGATGACACTCATGAGGGTATCTGTAGAATTGCTCAACTCGAAAATAATACTCACTACTTCCGTGAAAGTTTGAACCAGCAAGGATTTAGCGTCTATGGAAATTCAGATTCACCAGTGGTCCCAGTTGCAGTATCCATGCCAACACAAGTGTGCTATGTACTCTCTGAGTTATTACGTAGAGGTGTTGCAACTGCAGGAGCCATCTACCCAGCTGCACCAATTCTTGAGGGAAGAATTAGGTTTTGCCTAAGTGCTTCACATACAAAGGCAATGTTGGACAAAGTAAGCAAACAGGCTATCAAGCATATCACTTATTACTTTACTTGTAATTTATTTTTACATAACAGCAGAAAAACCTTGTCCAGAAACTTTAAAGTTTTATCTTTCAATGAACAACTCTTATAGTTTGATATGAGACGGATTTAAACATTTGTTGTACCGTTCCAGCAAACTGTGCCACAAAAAAAAAACAACTAAAAATGTGTGTTATGCTTAAGAAACTTAAAATACTTCTTTGGAAGTATGGCATAGGCTGCTATCACATATGTTGAGCGCTGTGGCGGCGAGACTAGTACCATCTTTTTTATATAAAAAACTTTTCCCATGATGAGTGAGACTGTCTGGTCAAGAACCTTAGACCAAAAGCCAAAGAGTACAGTTGAGTGTTTGAAAACGTTGGTGCTGCTTGAAGCGGCATTGGTGTATTTAATAGACAAGGGCCTCAAACTTATGTTTTTGCAAATCATTTAATTTTGTTCAGTTGTGCATACTCATTCGAGTACCATGTTCATTGGGGGAGAGGATTTTAGTAAGAATTTTATTTGAAGGATCGAAATTTGTTGCTCTTAATGTATCGACATAAACTTTATTTATTGCACGGTTTAAAATTAATAAGATTAATATTATTTTTCTTGGTTGGTTTAACTGGATAATTTTGGGTAATTTTCGAGCGATCGCTATATAAAACAATGATTTGAGATTTAGTCTCAAGGTTGTGGGCGCAAACTTGATTACTTGGTTCACTGATGGGCTACTACTAGACTATTGCAGAAGTTTGCCGATTCTGGAATGCGAGATGCGCCCGGATGATTATATATTCATTTTTCAAGGTTAGGTTTACAGATTCTATCTACAAAAGGCACTCAACACCGTTGTTTGGCTTATAATCATTTATTTGGCTAAAAATGTTGATCTGTATTCGTTCGGTTTTTGTGTATGATTATCTCCAAATGTTTAATTAAGCCTATTTCTCTGATCATCAATATACGACGTACATTCTGCTTATGTTATTGGGTTTCGCTGATTGCAGATTATTTTTTTGTTTGTTCAATTTTTTTCGTAGACTATTTTAGTAGTAGGACTGTGTTACGATAGTCGTGTCTGTATGTATCCAAAAATTTGTTTTAAGGTTATATGTATAGATGTTTTGGTTTCGGTAAGTGTCGGGATCTATTCGTGAAGCTTATCTATTGTTTCCGTATAACCGGCACACGACTCTTAGTGCTATGATTGTGAACGCATGTGAGTATCATTGGTCCGTACTAATAGCATCTTTTGATGCCCCATGCATCTTCCTCAGTATACCATCATCTATAAGCTGCATTCAAGACCTCTATTTTGCTTATAATTAGCGTTGATCTCCGTTCTTACCGTAAATACAAATAACTTTTTACAAATGGCATAGAAATTCTGTTTCTATTATCACAAACACATTTCGTAGCATACGGTATATGCCATTGTTTGTACCGAATAATAATATCTACAGTCAGTAATACCTNAGTGTCGGGATCTATTCGTGAAGCTTATCTATTGTTTCCGTATAACCGGCACACGACTCTTAGTGCTATGATTATGAACGCATGTGAGTATCATTGGTCCGTACTAATAGCATCTTTTGATGCCCCATGCATCTTCCTCAGTATACCATCATTTATAAGCTGCATTCAAAACCTCTATTTTGCTTATAATTAGCGTTGATCTCCGTTCTTACCGTAAATACAAATAACTTTTTACAAATGGCATAGAAATTCTGTTTCATTTCGTAACAAACACATTTCGTAGCATACGGTATATGCCATTGTTTGTACCGAATAATAATATCTACAGTCAGTAATACCTNACAAACACATTTCGTAGCATACGGTATATGCCATTGTTTGTACCGAATAATAATATCTACAGTCAGTAATACCTAGGCTATCTACTAAGTGTTTCCTCAGCAACCAACAGTTTAAACTTAAGATACCAATTCTACACCAAAAACTGCTGCTGCCTCATTTACTAAAGGGTGATACTTCAATTACCAGAGGTTGCTACTTTAGTACCAACGGCTGATAATTCAGCTGTCAAAACTCGGTTCATTAGTTTCAAATGGATGATATTTCAGAAATAATTAGTTTATAAGTCAGTCAACCATGGTTGCTACCTCAGTTTCTAACGTCGCAATCTGGTTACATTACTGTTGGTATAAACGGCACTTTTTACTAGTTCTATGATTTTGGAAGCAGTTCCTTTATTCCGGTTTGTATAACCGACCCTTCGAACACTACACAACACTGCACCTACTCTGCACCTAACGTGAAATGCCTTATCTCGTTGATACTCCAGTAAGAAGAAGTCGCTTAGTCTTTAACTCCATGCCTCAGATAGTATTATATAAGCTATATCCTTGTGATAGCCAGTAGCTGTCCAGAATCCTAGGCATTTGTCAAATTCAAAAGTTTCTAAAGTTTAAAAATTCTTCCAGGATTTTAGGTATACCTCAAGAAATATATTTCCTACTGGATTAGATAGATGACGCAGGACCTAAAACTAGTAAATAAAGTGTTTCTAAAATTGCATGTTTTTAGCATCATAGACGCGACCAAACACTAATGAATAAAATTATAGGCATCAACTTTTAGTTGTTCATGCAATGTCTAAAAAGATAGGCATGTAATCTACCTTGTTCATCGGCTGCCTAAAATTGTGGACATTAAACAAGCTGTTGCCAATTGTTGCTTTGCTTAGGTTTAATGCTAAGTCGGCAAAGGGATAATATGCGATACTAAATTACAATCCTCCATTGTCTCTATAATTATAAACGTTATGACTGTTAGACCAAGCGACTTGGCTAAAATTTTGGACATGTGATTGTATTTCGCCATAGTCTGCCTATTATTATGAACAGTTGCTTGCTAGACGTTAAAAATCGTCGTACTGGCGATTTCAGGGATATACAATCTTTATCTCAGCTACCTATGTTTCATAACTTTGTTATCAAGGGATAATTCTCCATCAAGCTACAGCTGGAACATCATCTACCAAAGGCTGTAACATACTACAGTACTAAAGGTCGGTATCAAACGTCGGTATCATTGATTGATTGATTGATTGATTATAGTTTATTTAAGTGTCAAAAGGTATCATTTCAAATACAAAGTGGTAGATTACCGCGACACTCCAACTTAACCAGGACTAACTAAACAAAGTAGTGATTGAATCACGAAAGAAAATTTAAGTAGATTATTAAGTAAATTGTATTAATAATTAATTCAAATTAAAACGTTGAAAATTCACTTATTTGTAGTTGTCAGATCAACAAGATGTTACTATCGTATTTTAGTCGTTATGTTCGAATTTGATTTTGGTAATTGTGGCTTGATATGTGAATCTTGAAACCATTGGAGACCATCATAGATGCAAACGGTCGACACATTATAAACCAATAGTTGATTCCTCAGTCAACAATGGCTAGTATTTCAGGCACCAACAATTGATGCCTCCGCTTTTAACGGTTGATAAGTCATATACGAACGGCTTTATTGGTTTATTTATTTATATCTAATTTTAATTTAACACGTGTTGCTACCGTAAGGATTTTTATTAAATTTTCATCCCTTGAAAAGATCCTTAAGCACACTTCTCATATAAATGAATGTGGTATTCGGAATCAGGGTGAAAAACTAAACAATTGAAATATTAATGAAAAGTACCAGATTGGGTTTCTTTGGACTAATGTTACATAAGATTGTGAGAAACTTTTTTATAATACCGTGCAACCAGTTGTTCGAATTCATTTTTGCTGGAAGTAAATTTGTTGCTTAAGTTTTTACCAGTTTCCTCCGTTCTTACACTGTGTATGAAATGTTGCTTGAAATTTTATAGTTTTCGGAAACAAAAGTTGCTAAATTTAAATGGAGCGTTGCTTGAAGGTTTGGAAATAGGTTTGAATTGCAATTTATTTTATTTAAAGCAATTTTTTAAATAATTGCAAAGTTTCTGAATGGATAAATATGTAAACAGTATGATTTAGGCTGTTCGTTTACATCGATTTTCTTTTCAATATTTAATTTTATCAAAATTCTTTTTAAACTTTGATTCAATATTTGAATTTTCTCTTTAAATTTATAGACGTTGGAAATTCTAGATGACATCGGAAACCTTCTCTATCTAAAGAAAAGCCAACCACATCAAACCAAAGAAATACTGTATCGAAGATATCTGACTTGAAAACCTGGCTGCAGACGGCTAGATCTAACGTCATTTATCTAGTTTGTTCAATTTATTACCAAAGAACTGAAGTGANGTTTGTTCAATTTATTACCAAAGAACTGAAGTGAGAACTCTATGCACATTTGATTGTTTGAGATAATTTGTTACTTTTATCTTCCAAACCATATCAAATACACAAATATGCGCGTTCTTGATTGTGGAAGCTAGTCTTGACATATTAATATTTTTAGTTCAGTATCAGGAAAAAAGTATGTAATTTATAAATTATGCATCTGACGTAATAATTTATAATCAGAATATTGTTTATGAATTTATGAGGCGCCTATAGAAAACAGAAACTAGGATATGAAACACTATACACTTTCCAAATATAAATTCTGTCCGGAAACTTGTCCAAAAATATACAACCTATTGTAGACCAAAAAAAAAAAGAAATTGGTTTTAAATTTGTTTTCTTTTTCGAAATGTACGATGAGTGAAATTTGAGTTTTTCTTTAAAATATTATANAATTGGTTTTAAATTTGTTTTCTTTTTCGAAATGTACGATGAGTGAAATTTGAGTTTTTCTTTAAAATATTATAAAAACGTTTCTATAAATCAGTTCGAATACACAGGCGGTCCAGAAATACATTTGGGCGTTTGAAATTTGTAGCCATTCATTGTGTTGACATACATATGCCTCTTGTTTTTTGACAATGGGGAGCTAGATGTGAAAAAGATATTGGCCACAATCGAACAGTTTAGAGNAATTGGTTTTAAATTTGTTTTCTTTTTCGAAATGTACGATGAGTGAAATTTGAGTTTTTCTTTAAAATATTATGAAAACGTTTCTATAAATCAGTTCGAATACACAGGCAGTCCAGAAATACATTTGGGCGTTTGAAATTTGTAGCCATTCATTGTGTTGACATGCATATGCCTCTTGTTTTTTGACAATGGGGAGCTAGATGTGAAAAAGATATTGGCCACAATCGAACAGTTTAGAGNCATATGCCTCTTGTTTTTTGACAATGGGGAGCTAGATGTGAAAAAGATATTGGCCACAATCGAACAGTTTAGAGGTCAACATTAAATTTACAAAGATTTATATGCCGTTAAGTTACTCGATGAAGTAACACGTGGTCCAACGAGGTTCACATGTCTCTTTGGGTCTGATATTTGTTTTTCATGCCTTCACGTGGCTCTTCGGTGTTCCAAGCAGTTTTTCTTGGCTGTACGCTGGTTGAACTGGCAGTTCACTTAGATCTGCGTGATTTCTGATAGAATATCGCTCTGCGGCAAAGTACTTAGGCGCTTTTTGAAGCTTATGAGTATCTCAGTTCGTTTACATTGCGCAAGTTTACTTTGCGTTTTACTACTATGAGATAGCGAATTATTCCTCATATACTCAATGAATAGAAACGCATAGATTTACACCCTTCAAGTCCTCCCCATTTTGTCAGAGAGACAATAATTAAAGATGTACAGGAGGAATACCTCACCAATTAAGAAGACTTGCTGATGATAACTGGTCGAATATGATAACAAAAAACGCCGTTTCAATGAATTTGCATAATCGCAATCCTAATTATTGATAGTTAAGGATTTTCAAAAATCTTAAGAGATGGAGTGGTATAATGCAATGATAATACAGAAAATGTATAATTGTTTATTGTGTCACTTTTGTAGATTTATCTTATACCTCTTGTAACTTATGGCTTATTTATAAATTTTTGCACATAGTAAAATCCGAATTTAACACTTACCAGACAATATATCGTCAGTTACGCACGCCAGTAGCGCTAGAAGCGACATAAGACTGAGCCTGCGAAACAAAGCAGGTTTGCACAATTACGGTATATGTCAATATGTGTCCGCCGCCAAAAAGAAAATTACGCTTTTTCAAGTAATTTTTATTTTAGGCGTTGAATAGTTAATTAACGGATTTCGACTTTTGCTTACATTAAGTAGTGTTTAAGTCAGCAACAATGAGAAAATCGTTAAACATTTTTGAAGCAAATTTCATTGGGCGACATTTTATTTCCAATGGGGTACTGCAGATTTCTACAACGTTACCATTGCTCCAAAAGATTCACATATCTCATCAGATAAAATACATTATTGTGCAAATATATATTCACTTTGGAAGACAATACACAGAAACTATTAGGCAACGGTAACTGTTCCCTCTGCTTCGTTAATCGAATTTAAATATAAGGGATACTGCTGTCGCCAGAATGTTGCAATTTATGTATCAGCTTTTACCCCAAAGCTACTTGATCAAATTGATGTTATACAGCATTTGTTGAACAATTTTTCTATGTTGACATAACTGCTAAATGAGTCGAAAAGAGTGAGTGACACCTCAGCGTATATTTGCTTTCCAAATTGTCTTGTCGTTTAGATTAATAAGATCTAATCAACTACTTAATTAAATTAACAATGTCACTCATTAATGATTTTATCTTGCATTAATCTTATTAGTTCACTAAATAGTTATTAAATAAAAACAACAAATGTACTTTAAACTTCTAGTGGCCTATCTGTCCTAAATGTCGTCAAACGTTGCATTGGTCATAATTTTTCAAGTAATTGAAACTGTTTATTGCCTAACAGAAGCAAATGTGGACAAATTTGGATTATATCTGTTGAGAAACCAAGCTATACGTTTTACGGTATCTTATCAGTTACCGCCACTTGCAAACACTGCAGTGAATCAAAATGGCAAAACTGAATATTACGGACCTGCTTATAATGTATTGAATCACATTTCGAAAACCTTAAATTTTNATCAAAATGGCAAAACTGAATATTACGGACCTGCTTATAATGTATTGAATCACATTTCGAAAACCTTAAATTTCACGTATACTGTTTCATTGACAAGCGTCGGTACTGGAATGCTTCTGCAGAATGGAACATGGACAGGTAATGTGGGATTAATCTTGAAAAATAAAGGAGATATGACCCTAGTTGCCCATACGTATGACAGAGAGAATGTGTTAGACTTCGCAAAAGTTTTAGGATACGGTTATGTACTCTATTGGACATCACGTCCAATCACAAAATCTAGTATGCTTCTTCGATCATACAGTTACAATGTTTGGATCCTTGTGTTGACCTCATTTTTACTAACAACTGTTCTCCTCTATTTGACTTATACAAGAGTTGAGAAATATGAGCAAGTAGTTGTTACAGCTTTTGGTATACTAATGGATGAAGCAGTCCCAATTCAAAAAATTACTTTTGAAAAAATACGTTTGATTATAGCTGTATGGTTAGCGTTTGTATTAGTCATCTCAACTGGATACAAAAGTCAACTAATTGCAGCTATAACTCAACCAAACAAGAAAGGATACGTACCAGAGACATTTGAAGAACTTGCAATAGCAAGCGACTATAAAATCTATTTTAATCATGTGCATGGTGCCGCTCTTACATTTTTTAGAAATAGTTTTTCTCCAATGGTACAAACATTGAGAAAAAGGTACAGAGTAGCGTCTTTATCAAAATGTCTCCTTGATGCATTTCTTCAAACAAAAGTTGTCTGTATTGCATGGGATGTCCTAGCAAATTCTTTCATGGTATCCAACATGACTCTGAAAGAGTCTTATAAGCAAGATATATTATACAAATCCTCTTATTCACTTTACTGGGTAGCTACAACATTTGCTTTCAAGCAAGGCTCACAATACAAAAAACCATTTGACTTTATTNATTTCTTCAAACAAAAGTTGTCTGTATTGCATGGGATGTCCTAGCAAATTCTTTCATGGTATCCAACATGACTTTGAAAGAGTCTTATAAGCAAGATATATTATACAAATCCTCTCANTGTCTGTATTGCATGGGATGTCCTAGCAAATTCTTTCATGGTATCCAACATGACTTTGAAAGAGTCTTATAAGCAAGATATATTATACAAATCCTCTCATTCACTTTACTGGGTAGCTACAACATTTGCTTTCAAGCAAGGCTCACAATACAAAAAACCATTTGACTTTATTGTGGGTTCATATTATGAGACGGGATTAGTTAATAAATGGATACAAGACACCTATCTTTTTCAGCGGAAAATGGGAGCTAAATGGATGTTTACTCAGTCAACCAGTGAAATATATAAAAACCTTAGCAAACAAATTTTAGAAGCAAAAAAATCTACAGCTGCGTTATCACTTCATCATTTACGAGAATTGTTCGCTGTTTATGCTATCCTGCTTGTAGTATCCTGTGTTTCATTCGCGTGCTCACTCCTGAAGAAGACAAAGTAATCCAATTGAATAAAAACTCGTTAAAATCTGAAGCAAACGACGAACAGCGAGACAATCAGGAAATTGAAAATGTTGAGACTTCCTGAGAGGAAAGAAAAAATGGAGAAGGTTGGAATTGAAAGAAAATAGACGTCTGAAGAAAATTAATAAAGGCAAGCGTTGGAAGAAAGGCAAAACAATACAAGTATTCTATGAAAGGCAACATTGAAGAGATTGGATATAAAAAGCAAAAATAAATGAATTTATTGTGGCAGGTAAAACGGAACTTTGAGCGAAGGGTGAAAATTAACTAATTAATAAAATCAGGAAGCTAAAGGTACAGAATGTTCACATGCCCCTCTAGTCATAGCATCAATGCATAGCTTGCTTAGGATTATTCTTATACAGAATGCCCAAAGGTTTAAGAATCGAAGAAATTATTTTTCTCCTTTCGATCAAATTAATATTTCTTAGCTTGGTTGCTATTCTGCTTTTTACATAACTTCACAACGAAGCTAGCAAAATCGGGCCAAGTTTAAAATTTCTGCCTGTTGCAGAATTGAAAACCTAATTGAAACCTTTCACGGAACAACCAGAAACTTCGGGTTTTAATAAATCCACAAGAATTACAAACAATTTTAAACATAAAAAATCAATAGTTGGTGGACAAGTGGCAGAATAAAATGGTTAGTGGGAGGGAATTCTCAATATAAGGTCATTGCTCTTTATCATTTTCTCTTCTNTGTAGGGGATGAACTAAAGTGGATGAAAATGATGAGGATGAATGGTGGAACCAGGAACCACAAAAGAGTTTAATTATAATTAATTTTAAAGTTAATAAAAAACAAAAGAAATAATAATAATAAAATATTATTATAAAAATAATAATATGATGAGAGGAGAGGAGCAACTACCAGTCCAGATTCTTGAGGATGAATGGTCTGGCTCAAGGCCAGACTCTTCCTTCCACACACCACGCACCAACAACAACAACTATCTCGAATCTTCCAATCCGGGAAGATTCGAATGCAACTCCCACATTACCTCCTCTCTCGGGAACATTGTGACCTCACAATGTTAATAAAAAATAATGGGANTCGCTATTCTGCTTTTTACATAACTTCACAACGAAGCTAGCAAAATCGGGCCAAGTTTAAAATTTCTGCCTGTTGCAGAATTGAAAACCTAATTGAAACCTTTCACGGAACAACCAGCAACTTCGGGTTTTAATAAATCCACAAGAATTACAAACAATTTTAAACAAAAAAAATCAATAGTTGGTGGAAAAGTGGCAGAATAAAATGGTTAGTGGGAGGGAATTCTCAATATAAGGTCATTGCTCTTTATCATTTTCTCTTCTTTTTGTCATCTGAAAAGTTAACTTGAAACTAACGTCTCACCGTAAAAAACTATATTGCTAAAAAATGAATAATTCAATTACAATTACTCTTACTGAAAACACAACTAATCATACAAATTCTTCGAAAAAGTGGTCCCAAACCATTCTGGAATGGGAAAGTGTTACAGCTAAAAGAAAGAAGAACTTAGGGAATCCGTATCGCAGCAAACGAGGAGTGGCTCAACCGGGAATATCGAGTCCGACAGGAGTAAGTACTGAATCTGATGCAAAGAAACCAAATTAATCATATTCTTCAAATTTTGTATAGTAGAAGATTTACCTGCCCGGTTGCCGAAAAGATCGCTGTTTCCTGGAAGCAGATAAACAAGTCCACCTGCATGAAGATTTTTGGTCTAAAGTAAATAAGGAAGTTCGAATGGATCTTCTTCTAGTAGGACTTGTTCGTAAGTTTGACGTGAAGCTACATTTCGTTATATCTTGCCCGATGTACCTGGATAGTGTAAAGAGTTTATAAAGCAACACTTATGGCAGTACTCGGAGCAACGAAACAGGAAATCGAGGAAGTAAAAGCAAGAATTTCATCTGAGAGACTTATTGTACAAGACGGTAGAGGGTACATGATAGTCAACCTCACTCTGTTCCTGAAGAATTGAGACAAGAGATTAGCGACCATATTCAATCGTTTCTATCAGAATTAAATCATTATTCGAAAAATGTAAGTTTTACTAAAACTGGTTTTCTTGTAGCAAAGCAAATTTTTACTTAGCTTTGTTTTATTATGGTAATTCGGAAAGACGAAAACGTGTCAAGGACCTTACCCTTAGACAGTGATATAGGTTTTGTGGAGCTACAAATGGATACGCAGAGAAACAAACGAACCTAACTTTAACCTCTTCTGGTTTAATCTACAGCAAGTAATACTCTGTCCTATTTTGACTCATTCCGANCTTTAATCTACAGCAAGTAATACTCTGTCCTATTTTGACTCATTCCGACTACTTCTACCAGAGAAAATACAGCTGCTACAATTTAGCAATAACATCTGCTGCTATAACATCTTGTGGGGATTTGAGCATAAGACTCAATCTCCACTACTGTACTCATAAATGAGACAGTAGACTTCTTACCTNCAGTGATATAGGTTTTGTGGAGCTACAAATGGATACGCAGAGAAACAAACGAACCTAACTTTAACCTCTTCTGGTTTAATCTACAGCAAGTAATACTCTGTCCTATTTTGACTCATTCCGACTACTACCAGAGAAAATACAGCTGCTACAATTTAGCAATAACATCTGCTGCTATAACATCTACTGCTGGAACCCAATCTAAATTCCATTTCTGGCATGAAAGCGTGGCTGCAAGAGGTTCAGAAGAAATCGCTAGTTGTTTTTACAAAATGATCACCAATTAGTTTCAAGTCATAGAACATATTAAATGCTTGACAACTTACTCAGACCGCTGTATTGGACAAAATTGCAACTGGAACATCGTATGCATGCTACGGTATCTACTACATCTAGCATACTTTACAGAGGTAATGATAAGTACGAGATCGATCGAAACTTAAGTGTAACACTGATGACGATTAAGGCAACAAAATCTAAGCCTTAAGAAATCCGAGTCGCATNCGATCGAAACTTAAGTGTAACACTGATGACGATTAAGGCAACAAAATCTAAGCCTTAAGAAATCCGAGTCGCATTTCTACAGTCCGGATTTTTAAAATACAATAATGTTTTCATGTCATCGAATAAACTACTTATAAGTAGTTTATTCGACTTATAAACGTCTATAAGTAGATAATAAGTTTATGTGCTCTTGTCATTTTTTCCTGCCCTGTGATCGTGAATTTCCTCCCATTGAAAACCTGAAGAAAAATCCAAACATTTTTGTATCAAAAGGTTATGTTCGGATTATTTTTGAAGCAACCGACACAAACAAAGTCTTTATGATANCGGTCGAAACTTAAGTGTAACACTGATGACGATTAAGGCAACAAAATCTAAGCCTTAAGAAATCCGAGTCGCACTTCTACAGTCCGGATTTTTAAAATACAACAATGTTTTCATGTCATCGAATAAACTACTTTGTCTATAAGTAGATAATAAGTTTATGTGCTCTTGTCATTTTTTTCCTGCCCTGTGATCGTGAATTTCCTCCCATTGAAAACCTGAAGAAAAATTCAAACATTTTTGTATCAAAAGGTTATGTTCGGATTATTTTTGAAGCAACCGACACAAACAAAGTCTTTATGATAGAACAACATGAATTCAAAACTTTCAAGCATATTCGAAGTATCTTTCGACAACCAGCGACTCTACGTATCACTGAAATTTTGGCATTCAGAATGTTAGCAACAGGACAAAATTTACAGTTGGCTATCGCACGAACCGGATACTCCATTGAAAGGAAATCAAATTGACGTCCGCAGTATTCCTGGAATTCAAAATATGGCTTTTCCATAGAAGTCCAATGTCCAATTTAAATCAGTCAAGTCAAAAAGGATAATTTGCTGCATATGTGTAATTTTTTTGCTTCCACAGTACCGACAAGTCTATGTTAACTTACTGTAAATCTAATTAGATCTAATAAAATTAATAAAAATACAAATCAAATCCATCTCCTCTCTCCATCAATTAATTCTTACACACCGACATAATTTAACCCTGTTGTTATAACAACCATAGTTCTTAAAACTATCTTCCGAAGTTGCTCCTTGTTCCGCCAAACTTTACTTTAATTGAGATTTACTTGATGGCAAGCAATTTACTACAATAGTTAGATTTGTTGAGAGAAATCTGAATAAGTGTTAACCTGATAATCTACTTCTAAATTACGCTTGTCAATTGGTCAAACTCGGAATGTTTTCTAATTTTCTTGGTTACTTGATCCACTCACCTGCTGAATACAATCTCCAGCTGTGCAAGTTTGAAAGTAACGAAGGATTGAAAACACTTCGTTCCCGTTTCCAAATTTTGGAAACCTAATTTTGTTCAATTTCCTTAAAGAAACGAGACGATTATTCAAACATAACAGAACGCAACGAAACGGAAGCTCTAAAAACATTTGTGTATTATTTATATGATTTTCAGTGACTCCTTTGTTGATAAAATTTCATCGAATTTTGAAGTTACTTCTGAATTCGGCTCAACTTCTGGCTAAACTTTTGGTAATTTTTGTCATTTCTAATACAAGACACTTCAAATTTTTGACTACAAACCTGCACATCTGAAACTAAAACGTTTTTTTGTCCATTAGTGATAAAAATATTTTAGCCAGAACCGTTTTCGGTAATAGCATACTTTGTTATAATGCATAATGAAACTATAACAGCTTTTGATCGTCTCAGCCACCTATTTTGGCGTGTTTGTTAAAAATTAAGTTAATTTTAACATTCGTTGTTGATAAATGAAAATTATTTTTCTGGAATCGATTCGATTTTTTTTATTAATTCATATACTAGAATTTGGTATTACTAAAAAATGCAGTTTATATATAATCAATAAATTATTTCTTAATAATTAATTATTAATGGTTTTATAGATTTGTAGGTCTCTGAAAGCTACATCAGTTAGCATTGCATTCACTGTAAATATTCTAAGTTGCTATCTACAACAAATAGATGCTGCATTCCACATCCGCTGTGTATCCTATTCATAAGAATTATTCCTGTTTAGTTATATTTAGGTTGAAATAAATGAGACAGGTACTTCAATGTAGTCAATAAGTTAAAACAAAGCGATATATTTAAAAAAAATTACTATTTTATGAGTGTATGAATTGGTTGCAAAGTTGGAGTAAACAGAAGTTAGAGAGATCTAATAGTCCATTGCTGTATATCCGATATGATGAACACCCCAAAATATTGAATATTATCGTTGAGATGCATGAAAACCTAAAGTAAATTACAATAAACAATGAAAGTTTTAAAATAGTTTAATATAAAAATGAAAAAAATTAAGAAATATAATGTATGTTATATAAAATGCTCTGCTCATAATTCATATTATAATTGATACTTTTCAATTAATTCATCTGGTTTACTTACTATAAAAGTCAACATTTCTCAACTTTGGTGCGCCATCCTCTAAATTTTCAAAAGCTGAGTTTGTAAATATGGATTTCTTATTAACAGGGGCTGATGAATTACTGATAGTGCTAGAATCCGACTTGAATTTTAGGCTTTTTGATACTAGAAAAAGAAGAAAAATTTTAGATTTAAGTTAATTTATAAAAATTTATAACTATTTTGAGTCATGGTTGTATTTCATGAACCCGTTAAACTTTTTAAAGACTCACACCTATTCCTTCCTCCACCATCAGCACCCATTCTTCGCCTTTTCCCTGATACCAAGAACACTGACACGACAAGCAAGACTATAATCACTGAAACTGAATTCATTTTTTTTTAACTAAAATGGAGAAAATTTCTTTTTTGGAAAGCTCTTTAATTTGCTGGAATGAAATCCAGTTTTTCTCTTGCTAGCACTATATTCCACTGAGTCTAGTCGGGTAGTTGTCCAAGTTGACAATTTATACAAGTTGACAATACCCTTATCGCCTCTAATTGCGTAATTGTTAGAATTAAACCCCATTAGGTTTCGTAATTTTTAGTTTAATGACTTCTATGCGTGAGTCGCTGGTCAAAAAAAATTTCCTCATTATTTAATCGCTCAACCTTAGAAATTTTGTAAAAAAGGAGTGTACTTAAACAGTTAAAAATTCATTAAACAATCACCAGACAATATCACCTTGAGCAGAAAATTTTCCAATTAGGTTAAACCAAATTTGTAAAATTACAAAAGGAATGGCATAATACTAAAAATCTTTCCATAGATGTTTCCATAAAAAGTTACTGTTTATGAGTAGGTTGACCCAATGTATTTCAATTAAGTGAAAATGAAATATAATTAGGTTAGAAGCGTCAGTAGCAAAAAAAATGTACGCAAAGGACCTAACGAGGAGTATTGACCACTAATACTAAATTGTCAAACTTGATTCAAATTCAGAAGTTGGTGTGTAGTAATGCATTTTGCTGACAGATAAGCCGAAATGTAGGTACATTTTTATGCTTTTCTCCTTGCAGGCAATAAAGATACACTAAATCTCGCAACATTGCGGCTAGAGGCCAAGTGTGTTATATACCCTGTATGTACTATTTATATGGTGGTGTAACTGCTATTTCTAAGTACATTGCTCCTAATCCTCCGGTCTGACAATGTTGCATACCTTTCGTTGTGTGTTTTGAATATTGCAAAAAAATTGTATAATAAAAATCAAATCAAAAATAAATAATAACTTATAAATTGAAGAATGAGTGATAAAATTGTAAAAGGCCGAAGTGTTATTCGGAAATTTATGTATAATTTAATAACAAATTTCCAAAGTGTACTAAAGTTAATTGCCAAGCCAATTTCACCTATAAATTTATCAATACTAAAGCTAAATTCAAATAAGTCCCAGTTTTTGAATACATTATAGAAATGTGAGTGTTATACAAAATATACAGAACGGGGATTGAGCAAGGATTGAGCAACTCTGAATCACCATAGTGTAATCAACATTGGAAGCGAATACTGATATGTATAGAAGTTCTAATATATGTCACTGAAATCCATCAGTCATCAACAAGAGTTGAACAAACAAGTTCTAAAAACATGTTCTAAATACTCAAATAAGTACTATAGCTGATAAAATTATATATTAAAATAAGTTCTATAAAGTCAAAAACTATTATCAAAACTTGTTCCGAAGCATGCAAAATTAACAAAATAAAAATGATAAACATCGAAGATATGTTTGTATTATATCGAATGTTTTATAAAAAGTTATGCCAAATTATGCCAAAATTGCAAACAAAGACTTTTTGCAAATTAAATTTAAAGCAAAATTATATTTCCGATTCAAATCTATGAGAATACGGCTTTCTGTTACTACAGGCATTTACTAACAAGTTTAATACAAAAAATTTTCAATTTTAGGAAAATTCATCGAAATGTAACCAACAATCGCTAAAAATCAGATAATTCATCTGAATCAGCAAAAGTAAACAGCAAATAATTTATATGAACCAAAAAAAAAAAAATTTTTTTTTTGGACATTTGCCAAAATACTCGCAATAAAATGACCGAAGAACGTTTAGCGTTGAAATCTTTTTTTTACAGGATAATTCAGCTAATTTTTTTAAATGAGATGTTCGCTGAAGCGAGATCTGCTGCTGCTCCTGATTTAGTAACTCAATGTTCTAGATTCAGCAGCAATGACATTAAATCTAGCTTGGAATTCCTGGAATTAGCTACTTCGTTTTTAAATTGTGTTTTGTTAGGTAATTCAGGTATTGATTATTCTGGAATGAGTTTCATCGGATGCAAGAATATTTAATCACTCACTTAATGTAAAAAAATTAGTCAAACATGCTGAACCGTCTAATTTATACACACTTTATTCAATAACTCAGCCCTTCTACAATGAAATTTTTATAGCAGAGGTGGGAAGCTGTAAATATGATTTTCAATCGAATAAAAAGATTAGTAATAATCGTGAACACCATATATGCTCGGGCTTTTGAAAATGAATTTGGTGTTGCTAGAAATATAAGCGCCAAAACGCTATACCCGGGAGTTTTGTAACTAAATATAGCGGTTTAACATTTAATTTTTTACACTGGCTATTGAAACTAAGCAGACAGCTCATAAATCTAAGGAAGCCTGCATCCAGTTAACAAGTTGCTGAATTTCTTGTATCCTCCATATATGCTTGCCTTGGTATATTTTTATATACCTAGTATAAAGTAGCGACATGTTTAAGAATATTATACCATATAATCGGTCCTATTTCCGTCAAAATTACAAGTTGCTTACTATATCTTCCTTCAACTCATTTTCCGAATTCGCAGTATACAAAATAATTTCGAAGGGAACCTTCAGAACAAGTGACAGTAATTCCAATGCTGTAAAAAGAATAAAGTAAACGTTGGATAAGCCGGAAGAAGAGTGACAGGAATGTAAGCCGCACAAGTAACAGGGAACAATTTAATTAGTCTTAGGCTACATGCCAGCTAATTTTACTCCCGCGATGACAACTTTTGTGTTGGCAAAAGTCTTCACATAGTTTCGAGACTAGAGATGTTTCAGTCGCGATGTGAGTTTGAATTTATTTTATCCTCCCTAGGAACGATTCGCGGATATTTGTTCGAAACATATTTTTTGTGACGATACGCGATTTTGTAATGAGATTTGGTGAGTTAAAAAAACTGAAATGGAAGAATGGAGTATGACTCTTGTAGATCTTTTTCACTAACTCACAGATAACCTGCCAACCCTTCTCTCTCTCTGCTTCTCTGCTTTGCTCTATACACCATCCTCCAGAAGTCAGCAGACAATTAGAGTGAGTGGAATGAATGGGAGAAGCATTGAGTTTGCCGTGAAGCTTCAACTCATGTTTTTTTTTACATTAACTTTGTCGTGTGAACTTTCTCCAATGTCTGTTTATTTCTGGAGGATGGTGTAGTTTTGCATTAGCTTATATCTAATCAAAATACATGTTTTGTGGCGATGCACCATTCTGTAATGCTGAGATACGGTGAATTGAGAAAAGAAACCTGGGGTATGGCTCCTAGGATCTATTCCACTTGACTCAATAGAGAATCTGCCAACTTTCTGTTGTGTTCCATTGCTTTGCATTATGCCATCTGCCGCTTAAATAGTCTTCACTTTTTGTCTCAATTGAATTCAAAAAGTGAAGTGAAGAAGCAGATGGGACTCATTTCTCATTTTAATCGCAAATGTAACTTATGTTATGTAATTGTAAGCACGATTGAGTCTACAATTGCACATTCGTCTTTGTAACCATGATTCAGAATTATTGTCGTCGCATTTGCAAAATTCGTTGTCGCGATTGTATGTGCTTATAGGCTTAGACGAAGAATAATATAATTCATAATCGTAAACTGTTGTGGAGATAAAAACATAACTAATAATATACAGTGAGTCCATTTGAAACCTCCCATAAACAAAAAATCGAAACCATGGCGATTTCAATGTTTGTGTTGTTATGTGAGGAAAATTACATCCCAACAGTTGTAATCGGTCAGTGAACTCTCAAAATTTTGATTTCTTCTCTCATTACTGTTTGATTTGTAATCATATTATATTTTCTATAAATGATCGCCGAATTTCACTGTAGTTACTGCGGAATTATTGTTTTTAGAAAATAACAAACTTCAAAAATGGGAGATTTCAAATGGACTCACTGTATATCTTTTCCACATTATGTTTCTATTCTAACTTTTAAAAGACATTCGGAAGAAATTTTTCATCAAATTTCTTATGTCTGTTTTACACGGTAAAAGTTTCATGCTTGCAAGTACAAGAATTGAGAAAAGTTTGGCATATCATCGTGTATAACCCACACCGCATGTTCATCTAAAACCCCTTTTATTCAAGATTTCTTTCCCTTGAGAGAATTAGAACTCAACTTAATTTGTGAAATTATCTTGCATGGTGGTCAACTCTCATTGGCTCTTCTCACGTTTTCGGTATTTTTCTCAAGAGGGAGATAAAAAGTAAACAAATTATTTTGACAAACTTAAACTATTCATCATAATTATAAAATTCATTCATAACTAATTACTTTCACAATTTGTTAATTGCTAACATAATGTAATGGGCATTTTGTGACAGTAGAGCGCAAATTACTTAATATTTTCAAGGTTTGTTAATAAAATAATAATAGTTAATCCGATAATTATTATCATTGAATGATAATTTTGGTTTAGAACAATGAAGGCTGCAAACCTATTTTATTTAAAAACTACTGTATGCTCAACGCATAAAAGCAAGCTTTCATCGTCTAACCGTAGATGAAATAAACCTTGTGGCGATGAGGATGAAAGCTTTTTGCTGTACTTGCACACAAGGTATCTTTCCCTGTAAACCTGGTATTATGAAAATTAAATGAAAATGAAAGTTAAAATTTCTTTTTAAATTCTCGGTATTCGCCTAAACCAAAATCGTCTTATCTAAGGATTTACTGTACACTTATTTTGTGTCTGCTTTCAACGTTTACTTAGTTTGGCTCTCTGCATAATCCTTAAAAGTCATGTGTTACTTTCCATATATTTGCAACAACTATTTGCTTTTCTGCCTGGATGTATAAAACCGGTTTTTGTTTTAACATCCATCGCAACTTTTGCATGTTTTCCTTTTTTCAAATTTTTCAATATTTTTCATTTGTTCTTAACATTTCTACGTTTAGTCTTTCTTCTAATGCCCATAAAATATAACCGTTTCAATTTCCTAATTGCTTCTATGATCGCGAGTTTCTACAAACTTTTACATCTTTTTCATACATAAATCAAAAAAAAAGTTTTTATACTATGTTGCTCAATTTTCCCCTTGTCAGTAGTGGAATAGTTTACCCATGACTTAATTCTTCAATTAATAATTCTTCAACCCTTTATTTTTAAAATTGACTGGAAACTTTCATATTTCAAAAAGTATTTATTTCAGTTTGTCGCTTGAATATAAGTAGCATTAGTCCATTTTTTGACACATATTTTGTGATTTTCGGCAAACTTTTAGGACCTGTTAGACTTCCATAATTCCTATCAAAATGCAATCAAGATCAAACTCATATTCTACCCATTTCATATCAATATTTTTGTGTCAATTTATGATTACAGAAATACTCCAGGTTTAGACTTCCAGATTTTCTATCAAGATCCAGTCAAGATCCAGTTCATATCGTGTCCATTTCATATCAATATTTTTGTGTCAATTTATACTTACAGAAATCATTCCAAGATCCAGTCCATTTCATTTCTATTTCCAAAAAATAAATTCTGGAACTAAAAGTGTATTTTTGGAAATAGACTGGATATCATTTGATATCAATCACCTATGTTCAAGAATTTTTTTAATCGCATACAAATCCTATTCAGGATGTTTTACACCGATTTTGATTAATTTTTGCGAAAAATTAAACAAAAGTTTAATTTTTGTTAAAAATTAAAAAAATTTAATCTATGTGAAAAAAAATTTTTTTATTTTTTTTTTCAAATATTTTTTTAATTTTGAAAAGAATAATTTAATTTTTTCAATTTTTTTTGAAAATTTTTTTTTGTATTAAATTGTAGTAAATTTTATTTCCATTAACTATTGTATTTAGAAAGAGAAAACAATAGGGCGCAAAGAGAATCCAGAGTTCAACCATTTCAAGAAAAGTTGAACCAGTGTCAACTTTACAAAATTGGAAATTTTTTAACATCATGGAAGCAGTCTATGAGGGGATACATGTGGCATAACAACAGAAAATAATGCAACAGGAAAATAAAAACACAACAGGGTTTCTGTTGTCAGCATCTTAATTTCTGTTGTGTACACGACAGGATTTTTGTTGTATTTGTCTCTCCGTCGTCCGTCTCTCCGTCCGTCTGTCCGTCCGTCTCTCCGTCCGTCTAGAAAATTCCTTAGGCTTCATATTGACAAAGAACTTGACACTATTGTTGACATTAAATGGCGGCTATCGGAGATTGGGAAACCGGATGCTTCGATTGCGCATGAACAGTTGAAACAGAGTATAGCAGTCAAGGAAGAGTTCATATCACGAATGGATACAATGCGTGAAATAGTCTGTCATTCAAAAAAGTAAGTGTAGCGTTGCACAACCCAAAATTTTATCAGAGTTACACAGGTACAGGTTATCGCTCCTAAAAATGCACATGTACTTGCTCAAGCATCTCCAGCATCTTATGCCTCAAACAGGCTCAGCAGGTTCAAGCTTCTGCTGAATCTAAACCGAAGAAGCAGTTACAGGTTGCTTGAACACGGAAGAAGGGCAAACATGCAAAGGTTGTTCAATATTTCACAACGCACAAAACTGTAAGAAGGAACATAATTACGAATGGTCCGATTTCACGTTAAAATTAGGTTGGTTTGGTATGCAAAAAGTGTAAACTGGTACATTGTACTTCAGTTATTACACCATGCTTGATTATATAACCAACTCGGTTATTAGACTAGAAAAATTTTCACTTGGTTTACGCCAATGCATTTAGCATGGGCAATACACTCTATAGTACCAACGGTGTAAGACAAACTCTGTAATAAAACCATACTTTAATTGTATTTTTTTAACTGCTTATAAGACCCAGTACTCTCATTAGATGTTTTGAGTTAGGTTTTATGGTGACTAAAACCCCACAACCGCCTCACTTTTGTTACTATCCATTCGTGAAAGCCTTTCATTGCTATAACAAAAATACCAAACTACAAACTAACAAAAAACTAATTAAACTTCACTACAAACCATTTTCATGGTTTGTAGTGAACTCAATGCAGCATTACTTATTTTAGCACATTTTCACCCACAAGTTTTTGTCGAATTTTAGAATCCAAGCCGCTAAAGAAAGATGACTTTCCTTCATAAGGTTTTTATAAGACCAGCCAGGTCTTATATAACTTATATATAGACGACAGAAGGTATGTCTTATAACCGAATTGTACTATATAATTAAATCGAAAAGTGGACCTGAACTCACTAATCACGTCTACGAAGTTTCCATATTAGCACCTGAACTTGAGACCTCTTTAGCCTGAACCTGCACGACATTGACTGGCACACGTATATAAATATAGATTGTATGGTCATACCCTTCTTGGATTTCTGAAAAAATCTACGAACATCAGGAATTATGATCTTAGTTGTTCGGATGCTGACTAGTTCCAAAATTATAAACTGATAATTTTCACTAATGGATATTGTCTTTTGTCAGTACATCATAAAAATGACTCCACTGGATCCAGAGGATGAACAATTCAAGTTGACGATGGAGTACTTAGATAAAGTACGTCAGCCATTGCACTCCGACATAACTAAACTCAGCTCAGCTTCAAGAACTTGACTAGTAGAAGCCAATTCTTAGTGGTGTCATAATGACAGCTGATTTGAATTTGGAGGAATGTCAAGGAGTCCTAGTTGAGCGCTTACCTACTGCAGAAGCGATAGATGGTCTACTTTTAACGTTCCGGGACTTCAAACCACTGCTCATGAAAATTGAAAACAAATTGCATCTTATGAAATTTGTGTTGTGTTCAGAGTTACAGGCTAACACAGAGGGTTTGATTAAACAATTTCATGACCTGTGGGACTGAAGAGGAATGAAATTTAAATCAGAGTTAGTCGACCTAAAAGATTTGGTAAGTAAACACCACATTCTGTTAAATGTGATTAATGCAAGCAGAAAACTCCAATTCTCAAAATGTTTTGGACAATAATAATTATTCCGTCTGAATACAGACTTTAAAAATTGTCTTATTGATCTGATTTTAGATTTCAGGCTTGTTGTGGTATCTGTTTGGATGGTAACAAGGAGTAAGTTTTGACCTGTTGGCATCAATACTGTCTGACGTGCATCCGGTGCATAGAGTGTACCACTCCAGTTAATCCTCTTTGTCCAATGTGTAAAAAGCCTTTGAAAAAATTAATTAAAACATTTCTCTAAAGGAGCTCTACCCTAACTCATATACCACTTATATCCTTGTTATATCTGCACTAATTAATAAAAAGTTTATCTAGATTGCACTAATCAGAAAGGGTTTAGCTGTAACATGAGGGGTCAAAATAAGAGGATACTAGTTCAACCTGCCTAACTTCTTTTTACACGTTTCGACGAAAACAATAAAAATCATGCCATGTTACTACAGTAGTTAAAATAAAAATATAAAAAATTTTTGTGTGCACAACTGAAATTCTGTCGTGTACACAACAAAAATTCTGTCGTTTACACAACAGAAATCCTGACGCAAATACAACAGGAATTCTGTCGTGTACAAATCAGAAATCCTGACGCAAATACAACAGGAATTCTGTAGTGTACACAACAAAAATCCTGACGCAAGTAGAAATTCTGTGGTGTACACAACAGAAATTCAGATGATGGCAACAGAAATCCTTTTGTTTTTCATTTTCCTGTTGCATTATGTTTCTGTTGTTACGCCACACAAATCCCCTCATAGCAGTCCGTATGCAGACTGCAAGTATAAATGTGTGATAAATAAATATTGAAAATGGAATTGACGTAACCTGGAATTGAAATGGAATGGAAAATTTTCTATATTGAAGTAAAAATGTAAATCTTGAAGCAATCTTGATAAATTTCAAGAAAATGGATCCAGACTGGATGAAACCTGTAAGTCTAAATCGGAGGTAAATGTTCAGAATTACTTTACATGTGATTGTCGGTAACTTATAGATATTGTGGCGTGGGCAAAAATTAGGCCAGGAAAATTCGCGGAAAGAAAGAAAGCGGTGCTCCTTTGTGGCGAAAAGAGATAACATAAATAGAAGTGTTTCTCGTCGCCATGGGGAGGGGGATGGGTTCATTCGACTTTTTACTCTCAGTGATGATAGGGTTCTTGACGTAGACTTTACTTTTTTGCTTGTAGTTTGCTTTTTCGGATAAAAAATTTCTGTTGTGGTAAGGACTAATTTTACCTTAATTGAATAATAAATAAATCTAATATTGATAATAATCAAGCGATTGATACCAGTTTCTGTGAATGTGGCAAATTATTATTGTGTTATGTTTTGTCCAATGGGCCAGTGAGTGGATCCAGGGAAGAGAAAGTGAGACTTCAGTATTCCCCATCCTCGGAACAGTGTGCAGTGTAGGAAGATTCCCATTCATCAAGAGACTGTGGACTCGGCAGGGCTTCATCCCTGCTTAAGGTTGTCCAAGTCCCGCGTGGCAATTTCCAACTTAGCGAGCAACACAAATCTTAGGATCTTCCCGCAGTACCACACTTCATCCCTCCACAGTAACCAGTCTCTGGTACTCCAGTTATCGTGGATCGGAGCGGGACTCCGGAGTTTGAGAACGGAACCCCTGTCTGCTCCTGTGATGCATGGGACACCGGAGCCGAGTACATCTGTTACTTCACCGCGAATATATACCAACCCTCAGACAACTAACCGGTAGGTTCCCTAGGACGGTGTTCTCCTGGGAGAGTTGGAACAGGAGAAGAGTCTGACCTCATGGTAGAGAGCATCCGGACCAGGGGAAGAGTCCTCAGGTCGGGTAAGTTGAACCAGAAGTAGAGTCCAGTTCCTTGATGAGTGGACATAACTCACTCATTAGTGATTCCCTTGTAGTGTCTGAATTCAGACAGAGAGGACTGGTCTAGTAGACCCAAGTGTTCAGGCGAAGAATCCCAATCCAGTTCATCCCAGTAGAACAGGCATGGAGCTCTGGTCTAGTATACACAGGAGTTCAGGCAAAGAGGTCTGGTCTAGCAGACCCAAGAGTTCAGGCAGGGAGTCCTAATCCAGTTCACCCCAGTAGAACAGACAGAGATCTCTGGTCTAGTAGACCCAGAAGAACCGGCAGAGAGTCCCAATCCAGTTCACCCAGTAGAACAGACAGGGAGCTCTGGTCTAGTAGACCCAGTAGAACCGGCAGAGAGTCTTAATCCTGTTCACCCCAGTAGGACAGACAGGGATCTCTGGTCTAGACAACCCAGAGAACAGGCAAAGAGTCTAGAACTACCCACCCTATAGCAGAGCATCCCGTAGTACAGGAATCAGGTACCTAACTTAGGGGGAGTGCCAGGGCAGAAGACCCAAGCTCGCCCGCACCCAACTCAGAAATACACCAACCCCGAGTCGGGAGTCTCATTGGACTACCCGAAATCTAGTATAGTACCCAAAAATTAATAGCTTATGGAACCACCCCGTATTTATTAGACCCTTTAGGAAACCAACCAGTTTAGTTACCCTACCCGAATTTATTAGATAAGTTTTAGATAATTGAATCTCACCCCATGCATGTAAACTGAGTAGTTAAATTATCACCGCGCCACAATATCGTGCCATTGCTCACTATATCCGCACAAGTTTGTTAGACTGGGTTTAACTAAAGGTGAAGAATGCACTAGAAGGAATGATTTTTATAGAATTATGTTCTATATTTTATTCGTTTTGTGTAATTCTCAGCTGGTAAACTTAAACGAAAACCACATGTACCCCACTTCCTCCTCATCGAATAATAGGCTATAGAATAGGGTATATGAGAATTGAAAATTTGGCAAACGTAAAAGAGAGAAAGTAGTTCTAATATAGTATACACGAGAAGTCTATAAACAGTATTTAAAAAATTATAATCTAAAACGTAATTCTACTACATTTCATTTGACTTAAATTGAAATTACAACTAATTACTTTAGCTAATCACAATCACAAATTATTACATAATACACAATTACTTTTAGAGACATTACAAGTAAAACACTCACCTATTACCTGAAATATTTGTTGTTTGTGCAAATTTGTTTGATGTCACTGTATGATTAATTGTGTAGAAATGTAAAAAGAATTCATTCGAAAGATTGAAAACTATGAAAACATTGCACTAATTCCCTAATTTACATTATAATGCAACGAATTCATCATAGTTATGTTACTTGAATATGATTATCATCGAGTCAACAAAGTAGCCAACGGTCTCAAAAATCAACACAAGTTTCTACATTAGAGGAATTTAAATATTAAGTTTAGGTCTGTACCAGACCTAATTATGAGATTCGCGCCAAAAATATGTGACGTAGAAGGACTTTCTCCTTCCTCAAGGCTTAGTCCGTCTTTCAAAAACTTAATTCCAGACCTAATTCCCTCTCACTTTAGGTCTGAGATTAAGTCCAAACCAAGAGTTTTGTTTTTTTGTTTTTCTTCAGTTTATAAGCAATATTTAAGTTTTAGTTTCATTTGTTTTAGTTTTAATTGTAAATTGCGTAATGTTTTTAATAATTAATTAAGTATTGGGTCTAAAAAAGGTTGAATTTTGAAAAAAATCGAAATTACGCTCTGGCTGTTTCGGTAGGAACAGTCAGTTAATTCATTTTTTGTGGATGCTAATTTATATTTTAACATTCGCATAATTTTAGCATATCATTTTTATGAAACCGGAAGTTTAGAAAACAGTGGTCATCTAAAGTATTAAAATCGTAACTAGTTTTTTAAAATTTTACTGGTGGTTAATCTAAGCATCCAACCAATCAAGCCAAATGTTGGTCTGGACTTAATATTTTAGCCTCTTAAGTTACAACAAACTCAGACTCAAACCGAGAGTGTGAAAGTCGAGAAAAATTAGGTCGGTCCAGACCTAAACCTAATATTTAAATTCCTCTATTATAATAGATAAAACTTAATGTTTTATTTCATATAGGTTATAAATGTTTATAAATTATTATTTTTCAGGAGTTTTATTATATTTTGTTCATGTCTAGTGCCTATTTCATAAGCTCTTTTGAATTGCACGTCCATGTAGTCTGAGTGAGATTTTAAAATTTCTTTCCTTGGACCATCCAATTTCCCATAAGTTTCTACCATAACTGCTTCTAAAGCTTTGAAATGATTTTCAGCGATTTCTACCGTCAAAACTTTTTGCACAATTAATGCTTCTACAAAATAAATTTCCTCCAATGCTTTCAGGCTACCGGATTCCAATATTTCAGAAAATGCTTCAAAAGTAGTATCATTAGCACCTCCTAATAGAGCAGTATCCTTGATGTCCATAATAAAATTTACAACCGACATTTCTAAATAGACTACTTCTTTCCTCATCCCTTCCCAGTCAACAACTTTTGCTTCAACTAGGAAAAAAATGAATCATACTCAATATAGCTCTCTTAAGTAATAAGTAAAAATTTTGAATAAACATATTGAATTTTTTAGTTACCAAGTGTAACAGAGGCAGTTGCGGCAACAATGGTCAACAGAAGTAATATTTGCTTGCACATTTTCAGCTAAGTTACTATTTGAATATTAGAAATATAAATGTATTATGACTTGCCTTGTTCACGTAGTCTTTATATGAACTATTTAAGGTTTGTGTTTTCCTAAATTCCACCAAATTACCTGACAACTTCAAAATCTTATCAAGTCAATTCAATTTACAATGGGACATGTGAATTTATTTCACATGAATGCTACGATTTACTCCAAATTTTTAGATAAAATTGAATTGGAGTTACAATGCAGCTTTTAAGTTTGTACGACATAGTCACTTTATAACCATAGTTAGTAGTAATCAAAACCAGACATAGGTTTAAAAGTCTAGCCTTGAATTGACGTAGTCAACGATTATCAGTTTCACATTTACTGAAACGTAGTCTAACCTGATTAGTGTGTGAAGTATCTTGTCTAGTTGTTGAGACTTTAACAATGGAAACAAAAAAAGGGATTGCAACAGAAAATATTATCTCGTCTCATCACTTAGGCTAAGTGGTAAAAAAAATCTAAATGAAGACGAGACGCTGATAATCTGCAAAACAAAAAATTTATATTGGGAAACAAAAATGGAAATTAGCTTTCATAAAAATGAGATTGAAAGTCCACTTTGTTAAAAATAGAGCATTTGTACGCAGCTTTTATTCCTTTATGATATTTTACTTACATCCACACTAGCCACGGCTGCCAGGCAAGAAATATTTTAAAAAGGAGACATGTAATTCATTAAAATCCCAGAAGAACCATTTGCACACGTCCATATCGACGTGATGGGACCATTCACCCGAACATAATCTCTAAAAAAATACCGCGTTACAGCTATCTGCTACCTCACCAAATGGATCGAAGCCAGCGCTATCAAGGAGGCAACAACAGAAACAATCGCAAAACTTTTCATCTAACAAATCATCTGTCGTCACGGATGCCTACGACTCATAGAATCTGAGAGATGAACAGCTTTTACTAGCGACCTATTCAAACTCGTCAATAATTTTATGAGAATAAATCATAACATCAGCACAGCATACCACCCAGAATCAAAATGGTTTGCTTAACGATCACAAGGGACACACATGTTTATTTACTCAAGCTGTAACCAGTAAGATTGGGATAAATTCCCACCGCATATAGTCTTTGCTTACAATACATTCATTCAAAAAACTATTAAAATGACACCTTTATCTTTCATGTATGGAAGAGAAGCCATACTCCCACTGTAAGCAAAAATTCCGACTACTCAGCTTTTCAAAACCCTAGATGACATCATCAAAAGAATTCAAGAAGCTAGGCTTCTCGCTAAATCCTTCGTTGAAAACAAACAAGCTAACTACTCATCTAAACTCCACCAACACCGCTTGACTCATTAATTTACACCAGGAGATAAAATCATGATAAGGAAATTTTTTAAAAATAAAGGTTTATCTTCAAAACTATTCTACCAATTTCTCGGGCCATACACCGTTCTACATAAAACCGCACAGGTTGACTACACAGTCGAGGCTACACACAGAAACGAAAGTACAAAGAAAGTGTTCACATAAATAAAATGACACCTTACTCAGGAACAGTCAATGGATTGAACACATCAGTTCCCTTAATCAACGACGAAAAGTACGATCAAAACATGGGAACAGGAGAGCAGCCTGAATCAGCAAGTCAGGAATTAAAAACTGACTGAGCTTCAATAAAAAACGAACATGATCAACCCCTCAATAAAGATAACTCACACCCTCAAACAATGCTCAACACTGTATTCGAGAACTATATAAATACGCCAGCAGAAGAAGTCACAAATCATCAGCCTCATTACAACCTCCGCTAGGTACACTATCAATTACAAAGTATAATCTACAAAAGTATATCACCTCAACAACTCAAAATTATGAATCCCTTAAGGATTCGGACAATCGAATACCATGTTACAAACATCAGAATTGAACACATAAATGTACATCATGCCGATCTTCAAAAATGTGAACCACCGCAGAAAACTATCAGCATAAAAATCGACAGTATGAACAACAGCGTCAACATTATTACACGTCTCATCAAAAAATGCAAAACCGACCGAAGCCAGTGCAATAGTAGTAAATGGGAATCCAGCAATACGATGCATAGAGACATCATTCACTCCAAATTGAATACACAAAGTATCGAAAATTAGGTAAAGACTCTTCCAGCAAAGTTAATGTGACATCTCAGCCAGTGGGAAATACAGCGGTACACCGAGAACTGTAGCCTCCCCACTGAGCGGCGCACACCGAAAAAACTTAGAGTAAAACATACTATTATGCTCTGACTGTACATCCTATCAATTGCCATGGTCACATGCACCCAGGCTGAGGGAATACAAGTCAGCATCTGCAAAGGCATCCATATCAAACAAATTAACAATATCTACGTCTATGAAGCCAGGCTCCCTATTATTTATGAATTCAACACACCTCCGGAACCAGTGCTGAACATCGCGCCAATTGAACGATTGAACTACAAACCATAATCGACGATATGCAAGAAAAAGTATTCTTATTTATGGCAATAGGTATCGCGGACGCCTTACCAAAAAATAAAGTACGCTTCAAAAGAGCACTTGACTTCATCGCACAGGGCTATGAATGGTGCTGTGGATTCGTTATCAGACCCACCGTCAACAAGTTGAGAGCATCGAAACTAGAAGAGTTATCAGTTCAACTAAGAGAACAACTTCAACAAAAACATGAAGAAGCCATCCAACTCACCAAAACTATCAACGTGTATTCGACTAACGTAGACACCATACTTCAAAATAAACAAGACCAAATTGGTAAGGATATCGTCAGAATTGTCTTGGAAGACGAAAAACTAGAAGCCGTGACAACCGACATTATAAAACACCTCATCCGGATCTCCCAATCCATGACAACTAGCGTATTGGGCTCAGTTTGGCAGAACATAGTTACAGAATGCCGCAATAATCATATTCCCCATCTCATAGTAACACCGAACACACTATTTGACAATCTAGAATTACTAAAAATACAAATGTTGGATCATGGATATCAACTAGCAATTCCAATCACCAATATTATGCACTGCTACCAAGAAAATCTCGCATCCTGCACATTTGCACCCACAAATATTGGCAAAGTATTCTTCAAAATCATGATCCCCGTTTCAGCAGCTGGCACCTTCATTAAACTCGTACGTGTTTCTTGCCTACAGATACAGAATCCGCCATCATCATAACCAAATTTGTCTCCCAACAATCTTGGACACCAAGTCAACAAACAACGAGCTAAACGCCACCTGCATGTTCCAATGAACCACCCAATCACATATATTATGGAAATTATTATACATTGTTATACCCTTAATATTAATTGCGGTTTGAAACACTCAGATATCCTAATTCTCAGACAAACATGAGCCCACAGTATAACCCTTGATTGTCTTTGCACCATGACCAATTCAAAATGACAAACTATAATTTTTACCGCTTTTCCCTCTCCCGGAAAAAATAGATCCAAATGGGAAATAAGACATACCAACCCAACTGCTTGTACAAACCTTCATAACGCAAAATCGTGGAAGAAATTCAATTTTCCAACCTCAGCGACATCCTAAATCAACAATGCCACCATCAAACGGAACACGTGAGCATCAGTCTAATTTTATTTCAAAACATTTTCTTTACGGCAGGAAATTGGGAATGCCCCTAATCATCAAGAACCACTTCTCAGTAATTTTATACATCATCCTAATAGGAATACTAGTTTGGGCTGTATGGATCACCATAAAAGACACAAGCACACCACTACTCTTACCCTTTTCTGCTAAAGCGAAAACAAATTCAGACACTCTACTAATAGTAGAGTGTATAATCCTCATACTTACTCTGTTCACAATCATTTTCTTCATGTTGATGATACACATACATCACCAACAAATCGCAACACCAAGAATCTACTTTTTAAAAAAACCTGATAGAAGCATAATACAAATCAACCAAGAAATGCTTCTTCAGCATGTAGTATCAGCAGAACCCACGAAAATATGCTATTGAAAAAAAATAATTTTTTTTCAACTATTCATCAAGAAGATAACTATAAATATGAATACAATGGAGCTAATCTAATCAGTAGTTTTATTATCTCAATCTCATCTCTAGACAAAAATACTCCGGTCAACATGTCACAAAACAGCAACTCACAGCAGAATTAGAAATCAAAAACAATTTTGAAATTTTTTTGAAAAAATCAAAGAAGCCAACCACAACATGGTTGTACATATTTGCCGACGCATGAGGAACCAAGAACGAGAGTTGGAGCACCTCAGAAATAGGATCGAACAAAGTAAGATACTTATTACCCCTCACACTACTCATTCACCATACCTTTCCAAAGAAAAAGTGGAGAAACCAACCCCATCGCTTACAATAGCATCTCAACCCACCTATTCAGCATATAAGGTAGCCGCCAACACAACCACCTGTGTTCCAAAAGTACCCGGGCAAACCACACCACCTTGCACTAAAGTACCGAACAGAAAGCGTATACATCCTCGTTCTATTCCCCCCCCCGGCGTTCTCTACAGCAAAACACCCCCATCACCATAACGGATCAAAACTACACCCCTCAAAACCAAATCACATAAATCATCTAAACATGGGAAGCGCAAGGAACCTACATCTGTCACATCAGACTCATCCAGTGACGGAGAGGTCAACCGTTAACAGTCGAACAACTACGACAAAAGGCGAGCGTACCCTCGCAAATGTCGACGGGATTGAAAAATTTTCACAGAAAAAGCCCGGACCCCATGTAATCCAAAAGTAATATATGGGCATGAAACAAGGAAATTGTGACCTCATAAGCAAGTTTTACTAGCTTTAAGTTAAAATTTAAAAATAATTCCTTAAAAGCCGGTCCATGACAATTGTCATGATCACTTATCCTTTTGGCCTTCTTTGAAAATTTCCCGCAGGTTAATGGTCTGCCCTGCCCATTTCAAAGTTACCAGACTGAGCACTAAGACGATTGTACACAGTGTAGCCAAAATGTTATATTTAGCTTAGACTACTACACTTAAGGATGAAAAAGCTATAGAAAGGCTCCCGACAGAAGCAGTGTTGCCAGATTTTTACAAGTGAGAATAAAAAATTCGTGTTGCCAGATATTTACAGGTGAAAATAATAAATTCCTGAAATAAACGGATAAGAACATTTATTCATATTCTAAAAATTAATTCATTATAAAGTAAAATAAAATGACAAAAATGCATTAACTAATTTCTTGCACAGTGAGCACATATAATAGTTTTGAGCTGGTGTATTTTACAAATATATTGTGTACCAGTTGAGCATTGTGTGCTAGATGATGTTTTACACACATAGTACCCCTTTTTTAGTTTTAGACCAGTGGGCTCAATGGGCACAGGAATTGGTTTGGTGTTATTATTCCTATAACCTCCAGTGATGTTTCGTATAGTCCTTTAAATACCCTTCGGTTGCTTGTCGTGTCATTTGAGATACAATTAGCTCCCTTGAGAGAACTTTCAGAAAATTGCGTCGCTCTGACTTTCGTCTTTGGCCAGGAGCGGTATTGTGGTATCGCTAAATGATAAAAGCGTTCAGAGCCCATAATATCCAGACTATGAAAGAAGTGGTAGGCCATCGTCGAGTCACTCTTTGACACGTATATGTTTAACACATTTGATCTACTGTGTCCACCTCACCCTTAGTAGCGCTGTAGTCTAGAATTATTTGAGTTTTTTTTCCTGTGGCACTAACAGTTGCATCATGATACATAGAACTGTAAAAAAACGACGTTGCCAAGTTGCTAACAAATATTTACAAGTTATCCAAAAAAAAAACTTACCTTAGCAAAAGAATTGTTTTTTTTTTGTTTGTTTAGGCATGACACAATTGTAACATCGTTACAAAATCCGAACGTCGATGAAAGTTTTTCTTTCCCGGATGTGTTCAAAAATGCGTTTGGAACATCCATTTTAGTTTTACGCAATGTTCCAATATATGTCAAGTTTTGATTTAAAAGTTCCAATACCAACTCCTTGTAAAAAAGTTGTCCGCCGTAACATTACGGCTACTCTCAAAGTACGGGTCAACCAAATCCAGTACCACCCTCTTTAATTGACCCACTTCCGGCTTTCCTGGTTGCCAACTTTTCCTTTGTATAACTGCATTCGTAGAACGTAACCAAAATCATTGTCCAGACCGGCTGCCCAGATTTTCAAGCCATACTTATTTGGTTTATTTTTCATATAAACACGGAAAATACAGCGGCCACGAAATGCTACCAACATTTCATCTACGCACAAGTTTACATCTGGTTCGTAAAGAGCTTCAATGTTTGGAAGGATTCCATTAAAGTACTGTGAGAATGGGGCGGCTCGTGGCACGAAGTCTCCGTTATGGTTAGCCGCTCTCCTCTCCAATACATCATCAAATCGAAGAAATCTCGATATAACACTAAATTTGTCCCTACTCGGTGTTGCTAAGAATTGTGGATGAAAATTGTCCTTTTCTGTCGACTAGAACTCGCAGTGCGGTTGGTTTGAGCTTGTATTCGTCCACTCAATAACAAAAGTCATTCGATAATGAAGAAGACTCACTTCAAATCAATGCAATTTCTGTAGCGTCCCATTTCAGAAAATTGTAAAGGAAGAATTTTCCAGCTACCAGAAGCAATAAGAATAAGCAATCACATTTACGAAAAACTCAACTTGCAACTTCTTGCTGATTATTAGCTTCAGTGAAGAAAAACTCTCCATAAATAGTATCATTTAGAAAATATACTCCGCTAAAAGCTAAATTAGCAATGAATAATTGACAGGCTTAATCTTCAGATTATAACAAAAATGAAGAAAACTGGGATGCAGATGAAGATGAGTTTTCAGAAGGTGAACCAATCCCACTTGCTACAAAAAAAAAGATTATTGAAGTTGTTGATACATATCTACCATGAAGTCTGAAGACACTCCAAGCGAACGATTGTGATATGCCTGCTTCAACAGCAATCAACTGTCACCATAAAGCAAGTAGAGGCTGACGGAACTCCAAGAGAAAAGTTTTTGGAAATAAACGAACATGTGCTTCAAAATTTTTGAATCGAGAGAGCACTGTAAAATTTTGAAAATTTTAATATTCAACAATGGGCAATTCAGAAAACGAATGAAATTCGAACCCTTATTTTATTTAAACTGAGTCTTAGGCCCAAGTCACCATTATATTGGATTTTGGATTAAAAATCCAAAGTCGAGGGATCCTGGTTCCGCTGGATCTCGAGTTCAAAAATCCAATTAACATTACCAATAGAATTCGCAATTAGGTTCATGGGATTTCGAGTTCATTGGTCGAAATCAAAAGTCAAGTCACGTGGCCCTTGACTCGAAATTCGGACAATTAGTTTCGAATCCTTTTCTACTCACCAGGATCTCAAAGGACGGCTGCTTAACTCCACTCCGCTCTCGCTGCTAAGAATTAATGTCGTCTTGCTAAGCTCCGTAAACATTTTGCGTCCTCGCACCGTTCCAACAGGCAGAATTACAAGCAAAATTGGCCGAAAATATAGAATGAACAAAATAGGTCGGAAATAATTACAAATTATTTGACTTATCATTTATCAATAATTTTGCTATAAATTTAGTATTTTCGTATGATTCGCTCTTTCGCTTCTAAAAATACCGTTTCTTCCACTCTGCTCTTGCTCTCGCTCCCAAAAATAAAGCAAGAGCGGGAGCGAATACCGCCGATATTTGCAGACTATTGAATTTGTAGAAATTAATTAATTTCAATTTGAGATTGAGCAATGGAATTTGATAACTTTCCTGATAGTAATGGTGAAACTGAAACTGAAGACATAGGACGCAAAGCATTTAGTGGGTTCGAAAAACAAATGTTGTTAGAACTCATAAGAGATCACCAAATTGTAATCGAAAGTAAGCAAACTGGAGTCGGTGCCAAAATCGGAAGGATGAAGCTTAGAAGCAAGTTGAGAAACGGGTTTGTGCTGTACCGGGTGTCAGGAAACGACAGATGAAGCAACTCAAGACATGGTTGTCAAACAGAAAAAAAAGAGCTAAGAAGGACGTATGTCAATTACTATAGTATTGTGCGGAGATAGTAAAATAGAGTAGTCAGGTATTTTTTTAAATCCTTTTTGTACTGAAATCATTGTCTGATAAAGCCACAAATTGAACACAACAAAAGTTGTACGAAATGGATAGGCGGCTAACTTTAATCTATTACATTTTTGTGACCGTCAAGCGTTTAGTTCAGTTGATTACTATCTCTGCTGTTGTGATAAAGGCAGTGATGGGCAGCCCAACCAATCCCAACCGGTATAAACAGCCCCGTATAAACAAAAAACTATAACGTATAAACTTTGGACCCTTGTCCCTTGCTCCCCTCCTTTCATAAATTTTTAGTTTTTATTACTCCTACCATAACCCCTTACGCTATACCATATTGAGCTCGGGTCAAATTATTTTTCAGTCCCAGGTTTGTGTCACACTTGCTCTGCATGATTATATGATGCACCCTGACTGCATTTGTTACTTAGCCTTAAATAAACCTTACTTTAAGTTGGGTTAGGTTGGGTTGGGGAGTCTTTAAAAAATTCTGAAGTCGGGTTGGGTTAGGGTGGGGAAACTTTAAAAAATATTGAAGTTGGGTTGGGTTGGGATAGGCGCTTGGGTTGCCCATCACTGGATAAAGGTACAAATAATTTTGGATAGTATTTCTTGATTAATGAATTTAGGTAACAAGAGTTACGCGAGCCTACAGGGCTAATGGAGGTGGGCCTGCGGTCAAGGAGATCAGTTCTGACACCCAAGAAGTCATTTCAATTATCCCAAGTCAACGTCGTCCACTCCACAACCCACTTGACTCTGATGCTGAATCCTGCTACAGCCGTTAGCTATTCCGTTTGTCTGAAAAATAACTAAAAAGTTTAAAGTATTGCTTATATTTTTAGTGTTACCATTGGACAACTCACACCCGGCTCATTTCGAATCCTCAACGGTTCACATGGTGGAAGAAGCATCGGATTTAACATCCCAACCCAATGGCAGTATATATTCCCTTCCGAAGTCAGTCATAAGAACACACTCACACCTACAACTGCTAAACTACAACCTTTGGACACTCGTGAAACTATGAATTCTGGTGAGCTCGTTTACCGTAATATTGCCGAGAAGTTATGATAAATTCGTGAAACCCTTCTCCGTTTGAATAATTGCACAAATAGCTTATTGCGCAAATACTTGTACGCCTTATGACATAACACAAAACAACCGAGTCTGAATACATAAAAATGAAATTTAGTAGCTCATTCTAAACATTCCAGAACCTTAGAGTGAAGGTTTGCACAGAGTTTGGAAATAACACAATTTAGGCTGCAACGTTTTAGTAAGCATTTTTTGAACAATGAGTTTTTAATAATAAAAATTTTTTTTTAACAATTCGTAGAAGTTCAACTGGAAAAATAGCTTATTCTATAACTTAAATATACTTTTTTTTAGGATCTCTGAATCGTCGGACCTCCAGATCTACTCTTGTCGACAAGGAACACAACGAGCACCAGCGAAGAATGAAAACACTTGCTATCGAGTACGAAACAGCGATTGTCAAGAAACAAATCGTTGTTAGTCGCCGGATATTTGAAGAAGAAAAATGGAACCTAGAATTGAATATATTGAAAAAGAAACTAACTGGAAACTACCTGGGCAGTAAAAATGTAGCACAGATAGCAGTTTTAACATAGGAATTAACTGAATCTCCCGCCTTGAGTCTGGAATCAATGATTGTTTCACCATATTCAGCACATACATTACAGTATCCTTCTCCATATGAAATCGCATTTTGAATTGTCCTGCATCTAAATTTTCCATGGGATTACTCCTGTCCTTTATCCGGGTAACCGGAATCGACCTGATCACCATTCCTCGTCTTAACTTTCGTTGAAATTGTAGAAATCTATCAATTCTAGTTAAGTTAACCATTTTAACTGTAAATTTTTCAACTCTTGAACCTCCTTTTCAGGTGGGTCGATAATCTTGGTCAAAATCATTGATCATAACCAAAAATTTTGGATCGAAATAGAACCGTAATACCATATTGGATCCTTGACTAAAAGTTGTGTCGATCCTGAACTTCAAATTCCAAATTAGTTGACTCGAGTTCACTTTTTACATTGGTAATTTGAAAATTTGATTAGAACCAAATATTTTGGTTGCAAAGTCACAAATCATGGATTGGTAATATGGCAGTTATTGTTCTCATAATTGTTCTCATATTTCTCATTGAGTTCTCTATGAGCAACCAAATTAAGGAGGGAAAATTCTTTCTTATCTGGCCTAATGAAACTGAAGACAAAAAATGGTTTTTGTGTGAGAAGGCATCTTTTGATTGGTCGGATGATGATTCTGCTCACTGTTTCAAGTGTATTGAAGTAAACAGATTTATCAAATGCAGCAATTGCCACACAATTTTTTGCTTCTTATGTTTTTAGTTCAATTTTTATACAATGGATTGTATTTGTGAAAATTATATAAACTAAAATTGTATGACAAAGCGAACGCAGCAAAATAAAATTTCTCTATAAAAGTAAGGTGAACGTAACTGTCTAAAAAATTTATTTTACTAATTAAAGAAGATTAATCCGGAAAAATGATTGAATAATCATCATTCCAAATGGTGTACGGTTGGGAACAGTTACATTTGCAACCCGTTGCTAAATAATTCCAAGTCACAAAAATGTTGTTCAAATCTATCGGAATTTAACCCAGCCATAATTGTTAGATAGAGCAAAAGTAACAATATTCTAACCACTCCCCCAATCACTTGCGATGACAAGTTTGAACATATAATTAAACCACCCTTGGCCAATTTTTATAAAATAAAAAAATTAATTTGACCCACTTACTAGATGAAGCCATTTGTCTGAATCTGAAACTCGGCCATAGGAGCGTGGCTATTCTTGTTAAGAGGGAGAAACAGTTCCTGTCTATAAAGAGTAAATCGATGATCTTTAAGTCCAAGTAAGATGGTAAGTTGGTTGTATAGTTGATAGGTGGATCAAAGTAATAATATAATAAATATAATAAATAATTAATAACAATATAGTTATATTGTGGAGACGGGACTTGCCCATCTCCAACTCATCACCACTCCATCCCATGAGTCTCTTCACTTCTATTATACTATATTATTATATATATATATTTTTCAGGGCATAGCCCTATATATCTTTTGGAAGATGCTTTTACCATGTGGTAAAAGCATCAGATCATTCCCAGCCTTCAGAGAATAAACTTCTCCTCTGGCCACCATTTTGGATTTTTGGAACTTTTGGAGAGTTTTTGATTTTTTATTTATTAAATTGATGACCCCTGACCTCACCAAACAGTCCGAGAGATCTGCTCATAAAATACAACAACTTTTGGCCAATCAAAACCAATCAAACACATTGTTATTAAATAATACATTACCGAAACCACCTATTATTGAGCCGATTAAGGTTCCAAAACACTTAACAGCTAATACCCAAAATATAGTAGATCCTGTTCAATTGCTAGCTACCGCTATACAAAATATAAAAGTTACTGCCATTTATTCTACAATTTCGGTTCCACGATTTAAGCCAAAGCAGTCATCTGCTTTAGCTTATCTCGGGGATGTAGAACGCTACTTCAAGGCGCAGGGCCATAGTGAGGATCAATTCCTATATTTGGTTAATTCGATTTTGTCACAAGATGCGAAAGCCTGGTTTGATCACCATCAAGCTGAGTTTGAGGATTGGGATAATTTTAAAGAAGGGTTTATCCAACGTTATGATAGCTGGTTAGATGTTAACGAGCGGATAAAGTTACTTTACAATNATCAATTCCTATATTTGGTTAATTCGATTTTGTCACAAGATGCGAAAGCCTGGTTTGATCACCATCAAGCTGAATTTGAGGATTGGGATGATTTTAAAGAAGGGTTTATCCAACGTTATGATAGCTGGTTAGATGTTAACGAGCGGATAAAGTTACTTTACAATCGTGAACAAAAATTAACTGAGTCAATTGAGTTCTATATTTATGATATGGTCCGTTGTGCCAAACAGTGTAACTCACGTGAGAACACTGAAGACTCGGTTCAGCGAGCGAGGTTATCCCTTCACCCGTCATTTCGAACTCATCTCGGAACCAATCTAT